>SRPZ01000160.1:0-67516 GCA_018360255.1 Claviceps maximensis
GCACCGCAGCCGGCACCGGCGTCGCCCTCGGCCCCCGTCGCCAGTGCGTACGCGCAGTCCAAGGCCGACTTGCCCGCGCCCACCACCACCGCCCGCTTGCACGACCGCACCGTCTCCATCCGCTGGCTGAGTTCCTTGGCGTGGAACAGGGGCGCCGTAAACGCCTCCTGCCCGGCGTAGCACGGCATGTTGGGCTGTGATGTCAGCCCCGTGGCTATGACGAGTCGTTTTGTGCGCAACTCCATCTCGGATCTTGGTGGTTGTGGTGGTGTCCCCTCCTCTCTATGCGTCTGCATTTTCCCCTCCTCCTCCTTCGTCGGCACAGCTGACGACACATGTACTTTCCACCCACCCTTCCCCGTCGCTTCCACCGCCTCCACACGCGTCCCGAACCTCGTCCGCTCCAGCAGCCCATGCGCAGCCGCAAAGTCCGTCAGATAGCGGTGCACCACCTCTCCGGGGACGTGCTCACCGTCTCGCACCCCGTACACGGCCTCACACATGGGGAAGTCGGGGTACTCGAACGAGCCGTACAGGTTATTGGACCGGAGGCCTGGGTATATCCTGTCGCGGGCCCATGTGCCACCACAGCTGGAGTTTTGTTCGAGGACAACAACGCTCTGCTGGGGGTGCACCTCTATGTAAGTCTTTGCGACGGCAAGTCCATACCAGCCTAGAAGTGTGTTAGAGAGCGGTAGATAATAACGGTGTGAGGACGATGATTGTGATGACATTGAGAGATGAGGACGATTCTCTGCAAAGATGCAAGGAAACATTAAAAAAAAGAGAAAAAAAAGAACAAAAAAGAGAAATAGGGGAACACACCTGCCCCAATAACGATCAAATCATGCTCCTCGTGTGATAGCATAATCAGGAAGCTCGTCTACCCCCAAGCCATAAAGAAGATGCACCGTCTGTGACTGATGCTAGACTATGAAGACCAAGAAAACCCTTTTATATTATCCCATACGCACCCCCTTTGAACCTCTCCTGTCGTACAACCCTTGTATATCAGCGCCATCTCCGATGTATATCCTCACCGCTGCCGTTAGAAGAAAGAAGAAGGAGAAGAAGAAGAAAGAAAAGGCAGGGATTACTATGTCGCGTGACACGACATGACGCCCTCCCCAGTAGCGACGGTTATATGTCCGTGATGACCACTTCAGAAAGCCAACGAATTGGGGCCCGAATACAGAAATCACGAATTGGAGCCCGATAACAGAAATCATCCCTACCAGCAGTTTTCGAGGCTCGTGCGAAATCCCCCCCAGTCTCCTTCTATAGGCCCGTAGGCACGAGACCAGGAAAGAATTTCCGACTTCAATATTGCAGCACCACGCAAGCATCAAGGGTGTAGAGTTTTTTTTTTTTTTTTTTTTTTTTTTGAGAGCGGGCTTTCTTCATCAGAAATCGATGACATATCCTTGCTCCTGACAAGCAAAGACCTTGATATCCCTAGCTAAACATGAATTACCGGAACCAGCAACGGCAACAACAGAGGTCAAAAGCGTCGTTATTGGCATCACTCGGAGAAATCGATGCGGACACTCCGCTCTTTATATATTTCATTCATTCATTCATTCTTTCCTTTTTCTTTCCTTCCTTTCTTCTCTACTGCTATATAAACCAACACGCGTGCATCAGGCAAGGTCTGCGTGCAGGAAAAGCGGGATGTGACGCCAAATTCGGACAGTCTCGCCGCATGTCCCCGCAACGTGGACGTCTTACCAGTTGTCGCGCGGTGCGACGAGACCAGTAGTGCAGGCAGGATTTTTGATCCCCATGAATCATGCATCCCCAAGCTGTCTGTCTGATAAGATGGCAGATGGAGAACACCGGGTCGCGGACCGCCATTTCTAGGTACGTAAACAGGTCAAGTCAAGTAAGTTTTTCAAGCTGGGTTGCACGCTGACGCAGGAGGGACGTTGTGAATAAAAACAATAATGTGGGGGAGTATAAAAATGAATAGAAAAAGAAACGAAACGGAAAAAGAGTAATGGTTTATTAAATTATAAATTAAGAACTAAAAGTTTTTTCTGATATTTTTTTCTTTTTTTCTCGGTTTTTTTTGGTCATGTCATGTCAGGTCATGTCATGTCATGTCATGTCTGAGGATAGGTATGTCATTTGTGCTTCTATGACTGAGTCCTATCCCAGAAAGAACAGTGATAGAATATATACATATATATTTGTGTGTATATACCCTTCTTCATTACCAACGTCATGCTGTTGCTATTTGATTTTCCTTTCGGGCGTGTTTGTTATATACATCGTAACACACGAGAGTTCGTCTTTCGCGTTCGTGTCAGTATTTAGTTGACGGCCACTTGCAGGTGCTTAGCCTCCCATAGCGCATTATGCTTCACAGGAGTCTTGTCGACCGTCTCGGAGAGTCTCATTGGCTTATGACCCCGAGCGACGGCAGCGGGATCGCTTCTGCGGCCAGGCTTGGATCCGGGAATGGAACCGTAGGCACACTTGCCGCCGTTGAAAGCAGCGTTGGCCGCGGCCTTCCAAACCTCGGTAACATCCGAAATCATGGGAGCAGTCCAGTAGAGACGGCAATCGGCAGCCTCGTAAACATACTGCGCAGGGAGGCCATCGTTGACGTTGTCGTGGAGGATGTGATCGCGGACGTTGACGAAGGCCTGGGTGGATCGCAACGAGGGCAGATTGGTGAATCGGCTGGCCTCGGCCTTGACCTCGGTGTCATTGGTTAACGAGGCGGCGGTGCTGACGAAATTGTACACGCTGCCGAAATCGAGGACCTGAGAGCCCTTGACACCTCCAACGCCCTGCATGGGACCTGCTTTAGGACGTCCGCCCATAGCTATCGACTTGACGCCGCCTTGCAGACGAAGGAACTCGGAGGCAACGGTGCAGGTTGATGAGCAGGAGCCATCGTAGAGGAGGATGATGTCTTCGGGCTCGAAGTACTGGGGCTGTTCGGTGAGGCTGCCGTATCCAGTAATCCCGATTCCGAGTCCATGGACTGGATCGGACGTCGTGAGAGCGTCACTGAGGTTCCATCGCATCATGTTGGTGAAGGCGTTGTCCTTGTAGACATGAGGACCAAACTTGTCCGCAAACGTCAGGAAGTTCTCGTCGCTGATGTTGAGGTCATGTCGGTAGTTCAAAAAGATTTCGGTAAGATCGACCATGTCATTATCTGCCTCCGACGAGGGATCGACATCCTTGACGTAATCAGATATCACCTGAGCCGTCAAATTCAAGCTCTTGCTCAGTCTCCACCGGGAGTTTCCTTCCTGCACCGTTTTGGGGAACAGCTGACGGAAGAAGTCATAGCCGAGCAAGACTAGACCACCGCCGTTGTTCTGCAGGTCTATAACAAGCTTTTTCTTCCCGGCATCCTTGGCATCGCTCAAAAAGTCCATAATCGTGGCTTGAAACTCGGCAGGACTGAGGGGTTCAAAGTTCTTGAGCGCGAGGACGGCCACATCATCCACACCCTGGCCGTTGAGATAATAGCCAGTCACAGCACCATCCTGCGTGGAAGCATTGGGCTCGGGGTAACCAGTCAAGTTAGGAGTGCCGCCTGGGGCTTCGATGGCTTCAGGGGCAGACATTGGGCTGCAGAACTTCTTGTACATGGAAGGACCATCTACGACGCCGGTCATATCCCCAACGATGGTGGCAAGGTTCTGGAGTTGCAAAGTGGTACCGTTGGAAAAGGTCAGGGATGTAGTCGGGCCTGGGTAGAATATGCTGCTTCGGCCGCCGGCGACAAAGTTACCCACGCCCTTGTTGGCCAAAGTTGACTTGGACCAGAACATGGTGTTGTACGCAGCGTCCGGATCTTGAAGAAAACTGGCAGAATTGACAGTATCCTCAATAAACTTGGCAGCGTCAATGCCGTTGATCTTAGTGATGGCCGGTGCGGTCTTGGCATTGGCAACAACATCCTCTAGTAGATCGCATTCCGAATTAGCGCTTCTTCTTCTTCTTCTTCTTCTTCTGCAGCTGATGTGCGGTATATCGATGCAGCGGCTGCAGCAACGTGGAATTCCCCGGCGGGTAATAAATACTTACTCTGCAATTTGATAACCGGCAGGGAGATACCGTCCTCACTAACGGAGACAATTGGCAACATCGGTCGTCTCCATCTGAAGGCTCTAGTGAGCAAGTCGGGATAGAAAACAAAGTGACCGTCCTGACCCGGAGCCCAAACCTGCTTGTACAGGTCGAGCTGGAAGTCGTACTCGGTGGCATATTTGCCAGCCTGCAAGTTGGACTTGACTGCGGCAAGGTTGGCAAACATGTCGAAGCCCGGATAGGCGTAGTCCTTGGGGGGATCCTTCTTATACGCAGAGTCACTTTGCCACTCGAGATACGGCATAATGCCATCAACCAGCTGGATAGCTGCCGCTTTATTAAGAGGGACAGATTTGAAGCAGTCGTAGGCAAGAGCAGCGGGAACAGTTGGAGCAGCTGTGTGGAGTGAAGCAAAAGTAAGTCAGCAAAAAGATTCAATTTTTCTTTTACTCTTTTATATTATATGTTCTTTTTCGGACTCTGCCAAGGCCAGCGAATGACTTGACTACATCGAACCATTGTGACGCAAGAGATGGTCGCATCATGTGAAGCAAAAGAACGAGACATTTTCAACTTACTCGTGGACTTCTTCTGCCGGGCATAAACAGCGCTGATCTGAGCACATGGATGAGCCTTGGAAACGCCGGTGGACTTCGGGGCTGGGACAACGGCCCTCGGGGGGTCCGCGACAAGGCAGCCGCAAGCATTAGAAATTTTCAAAGCTGAGAGAGCACCGGATGCGTCTTTGCAACTGTGGGCGACATATTTTGGAACGCTTGTCTTGTTTGTGGCATTGTCCAAGTATTTGGCACAGAAGGCCTTGGCGTCGTCGACACGGCCATGAACATGAGATGCTTGCAATGCCTTGGCGCACACGTCTGTTTTGCAGGAGGCAGCGTTGGGAGCTGCGAAGGCGATTTCGGCGGCGCCAGCGAGCAAGGCTGCGACGGTGATGCTGACTGTCTTCATTGTGATGGTGGAGGTTCGTCGACGGCCAGTGTCCAAATCCTGAGCGTCAAAAGGTGCTCAGTATCCTGGGGAGTGATGTTTGGACAGTAGACCCAATTGGACACAGACAAACGTACGACAACTTGAGACAAAGTGAGGGAACCGACGGGTTCTATATTTTTGATGGCCTGTCGTCTGGTCTTGTCACACCCCGTCCTAAATATAGCGTGAGTTATTCGTCCCAAGATCTTCTCTGAATCTCCGCTCATTTGAGAGCGTCTAGGGGCTCGCAGTATCGCAAGGCCAGCATGATATCACCCGTATACAGCCTGTTACCTATGGTGCCAAGCTAAAAGGCAGGGTGACAACTTGGCATCGTTGTTATGACTGGGGTCACAAGGGTCTTCATTTCCCACTTCCTTACCCCAAGTGGGCTCTGGGGTCTGTCTGCATACAGCGTCAAGCGTCTGGAGAGCTTGGCGACTAGGCGGCTATTGTCGTTCGCTTGGGCGGCTTCGTAGATAAAGCTAGTTTCATGTCTTCAACTGGATGGGCCGTTTTGGAGAAATAGAACGTGGAGGATATCGGACGGAATTGCGCTAATGAAACAAAAGATGATTTCCAGGCATGGAAGTATCCCGGGAGAGCGCAAGGCGGGCCAAGCGGTGTCTAGTGTGTGAGGAGGATGGTTCCTGGGGGCATTTCGTAAAGCAAATTTCGAATTGCGGATGTTGCGGAGGAGTTGGCTGGCGTGTCGATGCTGTGCTGTCTCTCTGTCGTGCGTGCCACGCCACGGGGTGAGGAAGGCGACTTGCGCCATGCCATGAGGAGACGAGTTCAGCCAGGATCGGCAAGCACGTCCGAGCGGAGTCTAGGAAGGCGGGATCCGTGGTATCATGACTGTTGTGTATATGCATGTACGTACACACATAGTATGTATATATGTACGTGTGCACGCCGGCTGTTGCAATGTCACAGTCCCAGGTCGCAGCCGTGTTCCTGGATCGCCTTGCCCCGACCCGAGCATGCATGATTGCGCGCAGCCCGTGTCCATATGCACGCATGGATGTGCGGAGTCGCAACTGCTCGGTATGAGTGTACTGTATGAGCGAATGTGTGAATGAATGAATGCGTGTATGAATGTGCGCGTGTGCGAATGTGTGTACGTATGCAGCACGGGCCGCACTACTCCACGCAGCAGTCCATTCTGGAAGGATTCGTCGAACCCTGAAAAGGGGCTTTCTTTTGCAATACGAAGGAGCGCAATCTGTGGGCATCGTCTCCACCCATGGGGCCTGGCAATCTGTGCCTGGGGAATTGTGCAAATTGAGGCCCCATAAGACAGGGATCGAAGGTGTCGCTTAAAACAGAGGTTGACGTCTTTCGGTCTTGGGTCGAGGATAACGGGCTCAAAGGCCACCCGTCTGAAGTCCAAGGTCCAAGGTTCAAGGTCCAAGGTCAACAGTCAAACGTTACATGCCAAATGCCAAATGCCAAATGTCCAAAATCAAAAAATTCAACGGGCAAAGAGGCCTTGAGCTCGACGTGGAGGATTTGCGTCGTCTTGCGTCGGCTGATGGGCGTCGGTCGCTCACACTAAACGTTTCCACCCACCTTACGACTTACTCGCATCGTGCGGCAGTCGAACATGCAATGCAAGCTGGACAGAACCGACAAGACTTCACTCTCTCACCACGGCAGTATGACGCCCCGCTGCTGTCCACGTGCCGAACTCCTGCTCCCCTCGCGCTCCCCTCGCGCTCCCCTCGCGCACCCCTCTTCCTCCTCGCGTACCTGCATTGGCGCCACCGCGCGTGCGCTCCACCGTTCCGGCGTGCCTTTTTCCACTCCAGAGTCCAGACTCCACACAAGTCTGCTGCTCTGCGTGCACCTGCAGACACCTGCGTGCACCTGCAGGCCAGGCACCTGCAGGCACTTGCAAGTTGCCACTGACCGGCAGGCACTGTCAGACAGCCCCCCCCCCCCCCCCCCCCCCCCCCCCCCCCCCCCAAAGCCCCAACCACATTCAATTGACATTCAATTGACATTCAGTTCGTGCCGACACGCAATGCGCAAGTTCAAGGTCGACAACATGTCAATGCAACGTGCAATGGTGAACCCTTAATCCGGCGTGGTCCCGTGACGACATCTGGATGGATCCTGCTGTTCCTGTCTTCATTACCGAGCAAACGGATATGCCTCTACACATGATCGATACCCTGCACTTCACCATGGGCAACCAATCTGAAACTCGGTAACATGCATCCACAGACACTACTTACACTCTTCGGGCAAATGCTCTTCAACTAATTGCCCCAAATGATAACCCTGCCTTTGAACCAGCTTCTAAAGTCCAACCTTGATTGACGTCTTCCTTTTGGTGGTCAGCTCGGCACTACAATTACGGCGTCTCCAGCTTCAACATCATAATTGGACGTTTGACATGCCACCTCAATCTCGCCTCCCCTCGTCGTTTGCGCGGTGTCTGCACTGCCCCAGAATACTGATGTCATTGCCTTGTCAATCTGATTAAAATGGGTTGGTCCTTGCACCACTCGGCCCCCTCGATCCCCATCCAGACCAGATGTTGAGCCAACTTGCAGCATTTCGATGAGGTCGGAAACAGATGACGTCCAACAAAGCATTGGACGTCGAGCAGACGGTGGAGACACTGCGAAGGAGCAGACTCGAAGCGCCCCACGTCCCCCTTTTGCTTTTTTTTTTTCTTATTCCCTAATCTGCGTTTTCTCATAAAACCATCTCGCGGGTAGTCTTCATTAACAAGCCGATCCATGCCTATCGTGTTGTCGCGAACATGCCATGTTCTACGTCCGTTGAATCTATGTGGGCGCGTTATGTCATCACTCCTCCACGTCGCACCTCCGAAGGGGACCGAACCCTCTCTTGTCCATAAAAACGAGCAGTTACGGTGACCATGCCATGACACCTTGGTAGTCGTCCACTCACTGCTCTTTCGTTCGTCTGAATTGACGCAGAGGTGGATCAGACTATGGGATCACCCCCCCCCTACCCTACTCCCAAACTGGTTACAATCGTCGCGCTGAAGATGTATCGCTCGGGACCTTTTTTGTTATCCCAAGTGCATGGCACGGATACCAGATTCGGGAGCTCGGACAAAGCAAAAAAGAAAAAAAAAGAAAAAAATCACACTCACATTCAACAGCTGGAGCAGAACGTTTCGTCATCACAGAACGTCGACTGCATACCATACCAAGCGGTTCCGTACAATCCTGCATATTCCAAGACCAAATATCCACTCACCTGCAACCCCAGATCTACGGCTCAATTGTTTTCGATGTTTCATTTACCTATTGACTGGGTTCCATTCATCTGGCATGCGCTCGAGCCGTCCAAGACGCATGTGGTAAGCATCATACAGTGAGACACGGGAAACCCTATCTTCCGCCATCTCCGCTCTGTCCTCAAACTGCCCCTCCTTTTTTAGGGTTCAGATCTACCCTCATCGTGTATGTACATACATACAGTGGGATGCCATGAGTATTGTATGTACATACATATGTATGTATGTATGTATGAACCCACTTGCCGATCCAAGACTCATGACGACGGAGAGTCGGGATTTGTTCAGCCGAACAGAACGGGAATCCCCCGTTTGGAGGTAAATTCGATATTCCTAGATGCCAGGGCCGGGACATCTTTCAAACACGAGATGTTGCAAAACATTGGACAAAGGACCAATAAACCTTGGCGGCAAGTCCCGAATCCCGCGTCCCGAGTCCCGCGTCCCGCATTGTGATTGCTGATCAACTTTGCGCGTAAGCCGCAGATCCGTCTCGCGATTCGGAACCCTGTTATATTCCCTCTTGTCTCTTTCTATCCAGCTCATGAAGGAATATGTTTTTGTTCTTGTTGTTTACTCTTATCTTCTTATGTCTCGTTTCATGATACCGTGCAGAGCAAGTGGGGCATTTTCTAAAAACTCGTCGCGACGATGTACATACATACAATGTTTCTCCGGGGGTTCCTGCCTTGCCTTGTCGCATGAATGTTAGGCACGTGGCTTCGTTTGTGAGTCGTAAAGACTTGTCTGACTCGGAATTTTTATTTTATCGAGGGTTTTTTTTAATAAAAAAAAACTCGTGTAATCTTCGAATTCTATACTCTTTGATTTTGGGCCAACGGTCGCCTATGTTGTTGTAACATGTACATACATCAGATGCGGCAGTCGACTTCAGATTCAGCCCGGCGGCATGTCTCATCGGGCAACTCGCCGAAAGCTTATTTCTGCAAGATCCAAAACAGGTTAATAACCTTTTTTTTTTCGCCCTCGAGTCCGACGTGTTTGGTGGTCCCGGAATCCGAAACCCAGCCTGGCCCCCAGTCGCGGCCCAATTTGCGGGTGGTTGTCATGTAACGTTCATGTCGTGAACGTGCCTTTCGTCTTTACTTCCCATAGATACCCAAGTGAGGTAAAGCACCAAGGGACATGGGCTCGCCAAGTCTGGTGCGTCAATACACCTACATATCTGCCGTCCCAGGGGGCCAGGTCGGGACCCGGAAGCAAGCAGCGACGTCCACAAGCAGCGTGGAGCAAACCCGTTGAAACTGACTCTGACGACGCAACGTAGAGGTGTTGGTAAAGTCGATTCTGTCCTGTCCATGTGAGCGCGCCAAGAAGCGGGCTTTGCTCTCCTGATCCAACGTCTTGGTGCCGCCTTTGTCCCGTTTTTGTCGCCTTGCAGCCGGCCGAACCCTCCGCCAACGGGGTTGCGGCCGCACCCACGCCCATGTCCTCTGATCGACACATTTTCTATGCATTAAATGGGGTTCTGCATGGACGTCGAAGCGGAAGCGCACACGCAACATCCACAGACGGTAGAGTCATCAAGCAAATGAATTGCGTCAGCTTCGTCGTCGGCCGTCTCTTCTCTTACGGGCTTTGAGTCAAGCAGGCATGGGAAATGGTTGCGTTGTCCTCTGCTTTGTAAGGCTTGCATTCTTTGATTCTTCGATTTTTGCCAATTCCCTCATCTTTTGCGTATTTTTTTTTTCATTTTTTTTTCTAATAATATTAATAGTAATAATAAATACATGGGGCTGTTTGGAAAGATCTCAGAGAGTCAGAGAGAGTTCTTAGAGACAGTATATCGGCCAACTTGCCAGCGTAAACAGCGGTCACGGACAAAACATAGAGAACAAACTCGGCCAAGTGATCAAGCACCTGGCAGCTAACGGATCAGATGATGTTGTCGCAAGTTTCCACCATCCACAGCAATAACACGATGATGACGAGGCCTCTTCTACCCCAGTTACGTCTGCAAGGAATGGATTGACTCGTCCAATATGTACCGGAAGCTGCTTTGCTCCCCCGCATGGCTCTCGGCATGGAATCGGATGTCTTTCTCTCCCGACTGCAGAAGCTGAATTCCCTCCCATCACCGCCTCCATACGCGCAGGCCGACCACGAGGTCCTCCACGCCCTGTTCCGAAGCCAACTCCAGCCCAATGCATCCTCTCATCCTCAATGATGTTCACGAGAATACAAAAATCATGCCCCGAGGAGCAATTCGCTCCATTCGCGCTCGCTCAGCCCGCCTCTTCTATACATGTCTCATAATGGGTTGTCGTCTGGGGAATCGTGATTTCAGACTGCGACGTGTACGCACAGTTCTGACCTCATCTCCATCATCGTGACAGAGGCTCTCATCAGGGATAGTTTGAGAGCTGCTTACGAGTAGCGTTAAGGAAGAGCCAGATGAAATTGTATGTAGGCCCAAAGCTCGCTCCCTTTCCGCTGTCCCGAATTTTAACCAATATCTGAGTAGAAAGCCGCAAATGACGGGGGGGGAAAAAAGACAAAAGGAGATGGACCTTTGACAGTTCTCTTCGAGCCGTGCACAGCTCACGAGGTTCACACCATACATGGAGCAACGCGGGCAATGCCCACGGGAGTTCGAGGTTGTCGATGACAAACTCTTTGACAAGACCCTGGCGGTTCTGGAAAAGAATACAGCGACTGGCAGGACACAATACTTTGCTTTTGACCCCCCGTAACACTGGCTCGACAAACCGAAAAAGCTGGAACGCACAGCCCGAGCTCGATGATATCCGGAATGACTGGCCCGACGTCATGAAAGTTGGCTTCTACATATCCAAGCACATGGAACACTTTTACTTGGGTTACTCTCTCACCTTCTCTGACCCGCCTCACGCCCCTCACGCTATCTGTCAACAAAAAAAAACCGCAGAAATAATCCAACATACCTCACCACAGCGCAGCTACACCTGTACCAAGCCCTTCTCCTCCACGCCAGTCTCGCTGGGCCCCTATACCGTATCAACACCGCCAACACCCATACGGCCGACGACACTTCGCGTGATGTCCTTCACGCTTGGCTGAAGCATGCTGAGCCTTCTCAATCGAGAGTCTAGACCAACATGACGGCCTCATGGCGGTTCGACGCAGCTCATCTACGCGGTCCGCATGAGGACGACCATATTGACAGGCTATCGTAAGCATAGAGCATCGCTGTCTCGAGAAATCGCTCACGAAGACGGCGCTGCCCAAGGACATGGAGGTGTTGGCAATACATTCCCTTACGATGCGGACACCGTGGATCGCTGGCACGCATCGTCATTGTCAACTCGAGATGCTTGACATGCCATCGATTGACCGACGGACCGAGGGCTAGTATGAGTATGGGTCATGGAACTGGCTTTTCCCGGTAACTTGTCTGCGTTGGGCAGTCGATTCGAAAGGGCGAGTGGAACAACTTCTTCTGAATACATAAAGATTAAATCAGCAACACTAAGGGCCCGCCCGACCATTTTTTTATTATTTTTTTTTGTCGTCATAACTAGGTCCTTTCGTTTTACACTTTACTTACCCGGTATCTAACGCCTAAAATGCAACTCCCAAGCATTATAGGCGTGGCTCTGACACGAGGTTTCTGTACGCACACTTATGTGTGTTTAGGGACCATGCCCATATTTGGTGCAAACTGGTCGTAGTCTGGTGATATTGTATCCGACCATACGATATACGATCTGACACAGCACGTAACAGTAAATGCTATAGATAACACTTGACCCAAACTGAAAAGTAGAGTACAACAGGAACAGGAAGACGACAAGAAAATACAAAAAAACGTGAAATATATATATAAAAAAATCATCAGAGACATTTGTTTAGATCTTCTGCATCGGCAAAGGGTTTCTTCGCCTCAGTGTTTGACTCTAGGTTGTCATCATCATATGAAAATTATCCCAGTCTCTGCCTATTGACAAACGACACGAATACCCCAAAAGCAAACTTCCAGCGAAGTTTGAGAGTGAAAAATGAGATGTTACCCGAGCCAGACAAGGGTAATTCGTCGTCGTTTATCAAAAAGCATTGATGAGAAACGTATTTGACCCCCTCGCCTCAAGAATAAGCCCCATCGAGTAACTTGGGTCTTCCTTGAAAGAAGACCCAAGCAATCGCATACCTATCTATCTCGACAAAAATTCCTCAGCGCCCGATGCCGCAGTTCATGCCACCACACGGCTACCCATCATTCCACAGGTTCTGCTTGCTTCCGCGACAAAGGTCCTAGCTTGCACGACCTCGACACGGACTCATATCTTCGTCCAGAGGGGTCGAGACAATGCAAATGCTTGGTCATCTGACGAGAAGCCCGCAGGGACAGCGGATGTAGCGACGGGTAGGGCAGGTTGTCCACGACGATTGAGCCAAGGCGCAAAAGGTCAGCCGCTGTGCTTCTATGGCGGCGCGTTTCCGCAAGCTCCATAACGGAGACGTCCGGGGACTTTCACCCAAAGCAAGAATTGTTTGTGACATGTCACGAGACGCGGTGCCCGAAGGCAAAGTGTCTCTGTTTGAAGCTTCGAATAGCGATTTGTTGAGCGAGGGGGTGAGGAGAGAAGAAGAGAAAAGAGTCAAGCAGAAATCGCTGGTTGGAATTTTTTTTAAATCCAGCTACGCGGGCCCCACATTACCCGGAGTCAAGTTGTGATTGCCTGTCCTATCGATAAAAAATCTTTTGGGACGGGTAGCCAATCATAGGCAAGGTCACCGAGACAGCTTGGCTAGGCGTCCTCGCCTTGTGCGGCAGTCGCGAGAGTGTGAACTGATGAACTGAACATATCCGGCCGCTTACGACAGAAACAGCTTGAATCTCCTCCTTGCGCCTACTGCGTGAATCTCTTCTCGCCCATTGTACGCAATACGAAACAGTCAAAGCGCCTGCACGCGCCGAAAGTCGCGACACACACCTCGCCTCTTGGCTTTTTGCTGCCTGTGCCGCGACCGCCCGAACGCCAAACTTGGTCGAAAATCAGTAGCTTCGCATTCTCCGACTGAAGCAGTCGTACGACGACGACATGTCGGGTCTTTTTGGGACCAGTAGCGCCAGCAGCACCACCAGCTCAGCAACGCCCAATACCGTTGGCGACCTCAAGTCGGATGTGGCACTCAGCAATCCTCCTACCGATACCATCTCGGACCTTAGTTTCTCACCAGCCCCAAACGGACCGGACTTCCTCGCCGTTTCAAGCTGGGACAACAAAGTTCGCGTCTACGAGATTGACCAGAATGGCCAAAGCCAAGGCCGACACGTGTACGAACACTCACAGCCAGTCCTAAGTTGCGACTTCTCCAAGGTAAGCCACCGTCAAAACGACCTGCCGGCCTCCCTTGGCACAATAACAACGACAAGCTTTCTTCTCGAGACACATGTCAAACTGATTTACGCTGTCCTCTACGCTGCGCATTCTCTTAGGACGGAACAAAACTAGCGTCTGCGGGCGCGGACAAAAATGTCAAGGTGTGCGACTTGGCTTCGCAGCAGGACATCATCATCGGCACGCACGATCAGCCTGTTCGAGCGTGTAAGTTCTTTGAGAGCGGCGGCAGTCACATGATTGCGTCCGGATCATGGGACAAGACAATCAAGTACTGGGATTTACGGCAACAGGGACAGGCAGCGGCGACCGTGTCGTGTCAGGAGCGGGTGTACACCATGGACGTCAGGGATAACCTTTGCGTCGTCGGCACCGCGGACAGGTATATCAACGTGATTGACCTTCGGAACCCGTCCAAATTCTACAAGACACTTCAGAGCCCGCTCAAGTGGCAGACGCGCGTGGTTGGCTGCTTTGCCGACTCTGCGGGCTTTGCTATCGGCAGTATCGAGGGCCGTTGCGCTATTCAGTATGTGGAGGAAAAGGACTCTAGGTACGTTTTTATTTGCAGCTTTAATCGCTGTTCTCGAATTTTCTGGGGTTCACTTTTGTTTTTCCTCAAAGGAAAAAGAAATAGAAAAGAATGAGAGAAAGAAGGTTGATAGAAAAAGCTAACGAAACGAATCTCCTCTTTTTCTTTTTCTTTTCTAGTTCCAATTTCTCCTTCAAATGCCACCGAGACCCAGTCGTGAACAACACCGTCAACGTGCACGCTGTCAACGACATCTCCTTCCATCCCGTCCACGGGACTTTCAGCACCGCCGGATCAGACGGCACCTTTCACTTCTGGGACAAGGACGCCAAGCACCGTCTCAAGGGCTATCCAAATGTCGGGGGAAGCATCACGGCCACCACGTTCAGCAAGACAGGCGACATTTTTGCGTATGCTGTCGGGTACGACTGGAGTAAGGGATACCAGCACAATACGCAGAGCTATCCCATCAAGGTGATGTTGCATCCTGTTACGAATGACGAGTGCAAGCCACGACCATCGTTGAAGAAGAGGTAGACGTGCATACAAACTTACGTTGGTCCTCTGCATGATGAAGACGATTAGACCCGGGATTGGGTGAAAAGGTGGGGGGGGGGATGGTGACTAATTGATGTATTTGAAAATATGATGAGCCTCATTAGCAAAGAGAGGGTTGAAACACCGTCGTGTTATATGCTACCATTGTCTTCTCGTTACGTGCAGGTCTTGTTAAAAAGCACGAGTTTTTGTGCTTAGACACATATCTGCACAAGGACATCGAAGAGTTAAGTATGATAGGAAAAACAAGGGGGGGGGGGGGGGGGGCGATTAACCCGGGCAAAGAACTTGTTGAAAATTGAAATTCATATATGGCGCCATGAAGCGCAGGTCGTATTAAGTAGAATATCCGAGATGATTTGAATAGTTTGAAAGAAACATAAAATGGACGACAAAAAAAAAACGCTCGTGTATGAAAAAGAAAAAGAGCAAGTAACATGGCCTGTCTTTGACGTTTAAACCGTCTTGGCTGTCCCGCTAAAGACATTTTCTACTATGCCCTTCCAGATATCCCGAATCATACGCCCGCCAGCTTGGTCCTCGCGGGGCAAACTGGCATCAGCATACAGAAACTTGAGCTCAACGCCGTCGAGACCAATGCCCTCTATGCCAGCGTTTGGAGCGCCAGGAACGACGTTGTCTGGGTCGGCAGCCACGATGGTCACTTTTGGGAGGGGGTCGGGTTCCGTGGCAGTGATGGGGCCGTGAGCCGCGGCGTAGTTGTCCGGAAGAAGAGGCACTCGAAGCCCTTCGCTGGAAAGCGGCGGGCTCGCGAAGAGCACGGCCGTTGAGGGGAAGGCAGTGGCATCGATGTGCGAGGCGGTGCTGTGCAGGGGTGCGGGTGAGGGCGCGGCGGAGGTGGAGTGGAAGGTTTGCATCAGGGGTCTTGGCCGGTTGGCGAGGGAGGGCTGGGGTGTTGGGCGGTGGGTGGTGGTGAGGCCTCGGGGGCTCTGTATGGACGTCGTTTCAACGGTTACTAATTAGCCAATTGACGAGCCGTGGAGTTGGTCAAGGCAAAATGGGGATAACACGTACGTCGGAGTGCTCATGGCTGCGCCGGTTGTGAAGCAGCTCTGCGTACTTGGGCATGAGAGATGCCCCGGCGGAGTGGGCAGAGCTGTCGAGGATGGCGGCCGCCGACCGCGTGGTCACGCCGGCTGCATGTGGTGAGCTGCTGAGCGCTCGGGTGAGCTTGGCGACGGGAGCTGTGATGCGAGACATGGATAATGGATAGGAATTGCTGCTTCTGGTGGCGGCGTGACTCCAAGGTTGACTTTGTTGTGTGTGTGAGGAAGTTGTGCAAGACGACAACACGAGGAGACGATATATATCTGTAAGGGTTGGGGAGGCAGTGACAGACTGGACAGTCGGAGGATGAGAGAACGGTAGTGATGTTATAGAAATCTGAAAAGGGGGGGAGGAGGATAGGCATCGAATGTCTGATCTGATCTGCTCTGTTTTGGTCCAGTACCTCTTCAATCGAAGGTGGTTAGGTCAGGTGGACGGGTGGACAGGCGGACTGTGTGTGTCGACATGTGCACTGTCGAGTATGCGAGATCACCAGTGTTTGTTCTGTTCCATGAGTGGAATCTGACACTGGGTACCGGTGCCTGACAAGGTTCAGTCACATCCAGCAGCCGGGGGTCAAGCGTAGCTTTGCTTGCTTGTTTGCTTGAAGCTTGTTGGGGACCTTGAGTTGACATCTGTGTCTCGTACCTCGGTCGTCAAAAAAAGTATATGGAGAGCATTTCACACCGTACTTTCCACTGTCCCAAAGCTGCCTACATACATAGCTGCCTATCTAGTGGCTCGCCAAGAAGAGAGCGGACGCATTTTGCAACCCAGCTGCCGGTCTCATTGCTATATCAATCGGCCGTGGAGGTGTCGTGACGGCGCAATGATGTGGTCAAGTCTGGTCTGGGGCAACGGTAGTCCGCGCCTAGTATCTGACCTGGAGACTCGAGACTGAGACTCGAGACTGAGACTCGACAAGGTCCAACGTTGTTGAGAAGCCACTGCGGGGCACACGGTGCGACCCCAGGCCTCCCCCTACTGGACGGCAAAGCTGCTTGATCAAAACTCAAACCTTTGGTGGCCGGTGGGAAATCTAGCAGATGGTCGATGCATGCGTGCTGTACCGATGGAGGCTGAAGTGCACACTACCACACTAGGTAGTGTGCACTTCAGGCAGGTAGGTACCTAGGTATAGTGGGTCGTAGGTAATTCTGAAACTTTTTACACCAAAATTGTATGGCGAAATGTTCGGGATTACCTGGAGTCACTATAGGTATGTACCTCCTCTATGACCAGACAGCTCAACAGTTTTTGTCGCCGGGCGGACAGCGCCTCCATGTCTCCACCAGCCAGCCGTATGTCCTTTGCACCTGCCTGTCTGAAGAAGTCCGGTTGTTGGCCTTGCGACTAGCGCCAACGCACACCCGACAACACATGGCGCATGCACGCGCTGATGGACCTGGTTGAACATGCATGCCGGGATTTGGCTGATGGCTTGCCGCGTCCCGACAGTGAGAGGCGGGGGCGCTACGAACTCATTGATTGCCTCCGCCAGACTGACCTCACCAGACACGGCTGGTCACTTCTGATGCCAGCTCCGGCTGAGCAGTTGACTGGCAGTGCCAGTGCCAGCCCCGTCGGGTCAATCTCGCTTGGGACTTTCTTTCTGCCGGCATCGACTGGGCCGAGTTCGAGTCCGTCCAAGGAAGCTATTCATTGCCGTGAAAGAAACCAGAAATCATCCTTGTCTGGCTGGGACGGCTTGCGATCCGATGCTTGGGGGCTGAGACGTGCTTGTTGTTCTTTGATTACGGCAGCTTCCAATTTTCGGCAGCAACATGCAGAATCCAGAGAGGCATTTGATTCTGAGACAGATGAGAGGCAGAAACGCGTGGCGCTTCTGCATGCATGCACACCTTGGTGAGTGGGTCGTGAGGTTATTCCGACATCTTAAATACGTACACACATCATCATACCGTATGTAAAGATTTCATAATGACACCAAACATCGCATGACAAAGGGTTTGCAATTACTACCACTTGTTGTAACTTACATGTACACCTAAATAATGGCTCATTGCCCATTCTCTTTGCTCGCCTCCAGTGGCTACAATATTGTCCATTACGTATCCAGGCCCGGTGGCAAACTCGTCCACCAACGTGGGCTGATATCTGTCGGCAAGATTCCATGAGAAGTCCCCGCTGCGGCCCTGGGATTTTCAGCCTAAAAAAACGCAAGACATCGTCGAGAACGCCGAGATAGTCCGTTGGATGGGTTCAGATAATTGCAAAAAGTGTCTTGACGTCTTAGTCGCGGGGCGTCTGTGTTTCAGATAAGACGGCCGCTACATCTCGATCTCCATGAAACGGGACTTATTTTCCTATAGCTGATTCATCCGCGCATCTGTGTGCCATTGAGACATTTTTTCTTCTTTTTTTTTTCTTTTTTTTTTCTTTTTTTTTAAACAAAAAAAGTCCCGAGCCACATCCAGATCAATGAATAGAAGAAAAGCAATGGAAACGACTTACCTCATCTTCAGCTCTCATAAGCTATTCCGGAGGATGCCCAGCTCGCTGAAAGCACCAGACATATTGGCAAATATGTCACTCGAGACCAAGTAGCATGCCGTAGACAAGGTCGCTATAACCGTGTTTGATGCCGTGACTGATGCCGCGCCCTTCCAGGTCGACCAGCAGAACGTCGGCGAGTTGATCTTTTTCCGCCGGCGTTTTCCAGAGCAGAGACGGCTGGCAGGGCCTACAACAACCGCACGGGTTCAACAGAGATTGGTCTCGACTCATACTGATTGGGGTGCTCCTGAAAGTTTCGCCCACTTGGTCAGCTCTTTACGAGGCCTCCAGCCACGAGAGTTTTGGCCGTTTCGGACGCTTGAGGTACCCCGCGACGTAGCAGACTGTAGGTTTTCCTGGGAGATACTCCCAGCTGCAGCCTCGTTCATTATCGGTGGCTCCATACTCGTTGAGAAGAGTGGTGTTTGGACCTCTTGGCACTCGGTTCATGGCATGAAGATTGAACGTGGAGCCATCAATAGACAACCCGTTCCGCATCCAATGTACCGAGGTGGTTGTCGCCGCATGACGGCTGTCGTCAGCCGCGACACCTGCACGGCAACCACCAGTCTGGTGATGACAACTGTCACTCAAGTCCTGCCTCCACCGCTTCTTCTAAAACTATATCATCTCAAAAAAAAACGAGTAGCCTCTTTCTTTCCGTTCGGTTTCCTCCTCTTTTTTTTCTTTCTTTTTTTTTGCCCCTCAAATCCGCTGCTGCGACCTGGGCGCGACCGTCATCAGTGGACACCTTTGAGCCAGTCATGGATGCAACAGAGATCCAAAAGGCATGCATGGTAGGCACAAATTTCTACGCTTCGCTCTTGGTAGTTGACAACACACTCATGTACCATATCCCAGGCCGATCTTGGACGCCAAAGACAGGATGAGCTACCTCTGAGTGGGAGAGAAGGCAAACGTCCCTCTTACGAGCTCAGTCGTGGTAACGGCACAGGACACTATGCCCCATCCTTGAAAAAGGGCTTGGAAAGTAAATGGAAAGGTATTTTCACTTCAGACCATGCTTACTTAGCCTCTCCAGCGACTCTACTCAACTGAAACTCGTCAGTCCAAATCCAAGATGAGGAGTCTGCCGAGTTGCAAGGCCTCGCTGTTGGTGATAGTCGACCATGGGCCAAGATCACGGAAACATACATGAGTAGGAATCACGCTGACACGTATGTCACTGTCTTAATTTTTTTTTTCCCTCAATTTTCCTCCTGACTTCAATATGAAATGTGCACAATATTGATGTTTGCTTGATAGGGCGCCTCCGCTGATCCAGCGGAAACCCCTTGGAAGAATAGCAGTCCAACTTCTTCCTTCACCTCAACAGCTTCGGGGCATCAACAAACGTCAATCCGAGATCAAAGTCGAGACAATACCTCCCAAAAGGCCCGCGACGAAACCCAGTGGCAGTATCGGGACTAAACCCCAAAGTACAACCCGAAAGCAGGCCAACAAAGTTTCGGCATCAGCTCCTACAAAAACATCCCTTCCAATCGGGTCCAAGCCACTTGCGTCAGAGCACATCGTCTATAATGAATTGTGTAAATGGCTGGATCCGGAGTCCAAGAAACCACTCTTCGTTGTGACATTATCTCTAAGAATACAAAAGAACAGCGACAAGGGTTTTCTGGTACTTTCCGCGTTGAATAAGGAAGATAAATCACACAATGTGCTGGAAATCTCTGCGCCGGACGTTCAGGGCGACTGCTACTGGCTTTACCCTAACGAAATGGCCAGCAGATCCCGATATTTGTTGCAATTCCCTACCGCATCTGATGCCAAGAAATTCGGCATGTATTTTGAGTCTCTCCAGAAAGCCGCAGCTCGTATGTTAGGCGCTCCATCGAAACCTGGCACTCCACCTAGCACGGCTGAGATTCCGTCGATTTTCAAGCTGCCGCCTTCATACGCAGGGGCAACGTCTACGCCAAAGGCGAGCGACCCAGACAAAACGAGCGACCCTGAGAAATGGGGCGGGGGTGAGGCAAAATTGGTGGACGTGGAGTCGCCATCAATGTCATCTGAGCAAGAGGAAACACTACCCACAATCGAGGATGCTGCGGAGTCGCTGTTCGATCTTATTGAAAAGATTCTTCCTAAAGCAGCTGCATTTGGACTGAATGTTACGGATGATGCTATATCGGATATACAGGAGTCAGCCATCGACAGTTGGCTTAGGAGGGGCTTTCTCGGATCAGAAACGGACGACATGAAGTCTGAGTTGCTTGAATTGCTTCGCATTCTCGTTCGCATCAAGCGCAAAGCCGAGTCGCGAAAGACGGCAACTCAACCCGAGCTTCCTTTTGTCATACAATCGCTGAAGGACTTTGGAGGCGCGGATTCCGACGCCAAGCATATCAGGTACACAGTTTCGGAGATTCAAAGCTTGTCTTCGGATAGAGCTCCGGCTCCAGCAAGGCTTAATAAATCGCTTGTGACTCCTCGTCGTACCCAAACTACTGGCAGGTCTTGGCCCGCTGCTGCCGTCGCAGGCATGTCAGAAGACAAGGCCAGGTTGGACAGCACCTCCGCGCTTGAGAGGCCGGATGCCACTGACGCGACGCCATCAACGTCTAATGGGGAACAAAAATGCGTCGCAGACGAAGTCTGCCCGGTGGCGCCGAAGTCAGCAAACAGGGGGGACATTTCATCACCCCAAAGCGCTCCAGCTGTGAAAGGTCTAGGTACGTCACGATAGGCTCGCGATTAGGTCGCCTGGGCCAACATCCAGCAGAGAAATAAAATGCGTAGACACTATTGCTTCTCAATGTTTGTAGCCGATAGATTAAGCACGATTGTCGCTGGAAAAAAGGGGACAGATCAGGTGCTTGTAGGGAGAGATTACAATCGGAAGAGACTTGCTGCCGTACTTCGTGATTCCAGGCTGAAGGAGCAGGAAGCACCTAGGTGTGAATTCTGCTAGGGGAGAAGAACGAAGAGGCTCGTTAGGTGGAGGGACAACTTTTTATGCTAATTGGCTGTTGTCGGTTATTTGACCAGTCGACAGGAACAAACGAAGGAAATAGCAGCGTCCTTTTCCAATGCAGTCGGAAGATGTGAATTATGTCATGTTATCATGAACGCGTTGAGGCGTTCAATTTGAGCTGGCATTTCTCTCTGTAGGTTGTCAAGAGTTGTCGTGAATCATTGTCGACTGATGCTGCGCCGTTATGGCCAAAGGCCTGATTGACCAAATCAATGGCTTGCTGAAATTGGCGATGAAAATAAAGCTCTTCAACAGCATGAATGACTTCCTGGGTATGCATCTTGTTTGCACCCGGCCTCAAAGGAACTTGTACGTGCTCATACATCTGAAAGATTTTGGTCATCACCATTATCGTAAGCATTACCCCCTTCTCCCAGGAATGTGCTTTGATGTGCAGGGAAGTGAGAGTGGCTTCTGGACCGTTTTCCTTGTGACGTGTTTGTGTGTCTGTGTGGTGTTCTCGCAGGACAGGAGACTCACCTGACCATTTTCGACTCTTGCGCGATACATGTCTTTGACCAACTGGAACTCCTCTTCTGTCTGGCCAGTTCGGTCGGCTTTCTTTTTGACAGGGTCGAGGTCTTGGTCCTCTGGCTCGGAGAGTTGGATGTTGAATATTGGATTATCTTCTTGGTCCATTTTTGCGTGTGTGTGATCTATGAACGACTGATACTCAGGGATGGATCGTGAAGAGTGAAAAAATACTCGGAGGGCGGGCTGATAGCCAAGGGGATTTTGTTTCGTGAAAATTGGGGCCTTCTGCAGGGTAGTCTGACTAGCACGGTTTTTTTTTTTTTTTTTTTTTTTCCACAAAAGGTCCCGGCATGTGAACTTGGTGTGACGTGTTCCCGCCCGTGTCAATCACATGTCAGGTCTGTCAGAAAACCAGGCTTGATTGACATCAATGATGGGATTTGGAAACCTATCTGTTCGCATAATCGGTGTACCTGTCTCAGTGTATTGAAGACCCGAACCCCGCTCATCTTGAATCAATCTGTGTTGAATCCTTCTTTTTCCCGTCTTTTATCTCTTTTACCAACCTCTTTTTTTCTCGCCCCGTCTCTTCGTGTAAAAGCAGGGCGGAGATCTGCCTTCCTTCCGCCCACGCCAGACGGATAAACGACGAAGAGAAACAGAGACAATAGAGGCGGCGATAACAATCCGCCTGGCAGGTTTGACATGGAAAGCGCCAAATCTATTGTACCCGCCGAACCTGCTGGCCAAGGTGGCGGCCACATACCCCGTCGGTCCATCGACGGCAGCAAGACCCAGCCCCGGGACTTTGAAGGCGAGGTGTCGACCAACGACGAGATGCCGTCGGCCGAGACCATTGCCAAGATTGACAACTACCTCGTTCTAGACAGATGTGGCAAATCGAGACCGTTCAGAAAGCTTTATCGCGGGGGCTGTGCGATGAGGCGGACATTGTTTATTTTTATTCGACACTTTTACTGTGGTGTGAGTCTCTTGTTGTAAACAGAAACGACAACCACAACAATCATTGTCTGGTCCTTATATTTTGAAACTAGATGGAGGACACAGAAAGAGATTCATGCCGTGATCAAGCACAGTGGCCGAAAATAAAAAGAAGAATGATGAAGAAAAGATAAACGAGGAGCTTCGGACTGACTTGCTCTAGAACTGCCAAGAGTACCTCCGTACAGTTTCGGAATCTATTACACCAGAGGCACTCGCGACCATCCCGGTCAGCACGTCCATCGTCGTCATCGGGTGCGGCGATCCAGCCCTCATAGACATGTACGCCGAGACAACCAAGTGGCCCTATGAGATGTACACGGACCCGTCAGGCTCGCTTTTCAACGAGCTCGGCATGATGAAGACGCTTGCGCTGGGGTCAAGACCAGTCTACATGAAGAAGAGCATGGTCATGAGCACGATCCACAGCATCGGGCAGGCTCTCCGCGCCATCCCCGGAGGCATGGTGCTCAAGTCGGGCGACCAGCGACAGGTAGGGGGTGAGTTCCTCTTTGAGCCGCTCACCATGGCGGCGCCGGCTCATACGCCGCGCGATATGCCTTCCCTGGCGCCGGATCTGGAGGAGAGTGAGGAGAAGAAGGAGAAGAAAATGGACGACGACGGCGATCAAGATGAGGAGCCGGACAAGTATGCCGAGGAGAAGAGGCTGACGTGGTGTCACCGGATGAGGACGACGAGGGACCATGCTGAGATACCGGAGCTGATGGAGGTGCTGGGGTTGGAGGGCCACGGGGAGCCGATTCCGGATGAGGAGAGGTGGTCGGAGGCGCTGAGCTCGCGAAAAGGGACGGGATCGACTATGGCTCCGCAGATTAAGGAGTTAAGGAGGGCGTTGGCTGAGCAGAGGGTGGCACGGGAGGAAACGGAAAGGGAAGGGGGGGTAGAGGAGAGTAAAAAGGGTGGGCAAGTATAATTGAGTGGGTGCGGTTTTTAATCATGATACACGACGAGCGTTTTTTAATTTAGACTAGTTTATAGGGGTGTATCTTTACTATCTTATTTAGATACTTTCCCTTGAATCTCTTTTCTTTTCTTTTCTTCTCTTTTCTTTCTATTCTTCTATTTTCTTCTCTTTTCTTCTTCTTCTTCTTTTTTTTCTCTTTTCTTCTAAATGCTTACTTTCTTTCTTTTTTCCCTCAGCTACATACCAACTGCAATGTTTACACCAGATCAAAGTAGACAGTAAGCATGTACGTATAAATGCCAACTCAGGGGAAGCACATCCCCCCGAGCTGCCAAACATCGCTGCCGCCGACCTCATTCATGAACCCACCGCCCGTCTTCCCTACTCGAAATCATCTCATGCACCGCCACCCTACAGCGCACAATCTCCTCTCCGTTGACGAGATCATTCTCCACGGCCCTCTTATCTCCTTCGTCTACCGTCTTCACAATCCCCGCCCGCACATGCCTCTCGCGCAGCCTCGACCTCGCCACCTCAAAATCCACCTCGACGAACCACAGCTCATCCAGCAGCTTCGCTCCGTCCCGCCACACCTCCTGGTCCAGCGCCAGGTAGTTCCCCTCTAGAATGACGATCCTGTGCGTCGGCAGCACACAGATGTCATCTTCTTTGGGGTCCTTGATGGCGTGGTCAAAGGACGGGGCGAGGATGTTGCTGCTGCTGCTGGGTAGGGCAATGGGGGCGCGGAGCTTGCGAACCAGGGTGAGCAGCTTGGGGGCGTCAAAGGTAAAGGGGGCGCCGCGGCGAGCGTGTGCCTCGGTGGGGTTGGGCATGGCGGAGAGGACTTGGCGGGGAAGGTGAAAGCCGTCCATGGGGATGGAGATGGCTGGTGGCGCGGGAGAGGCAGGCTGATGATGATGCGGAGGAGATGGAGGAGGAGGATGGGCTTGCGAGGCGCGGTCGTTGAGAGACTGGGTGAGGATGTGGGAGAGGGTTGTCTTGCCGGAGCCGGGGATGCCGGCTATGCCGATTACTGAATGGTGTGGGTTGGGTTCAGATGGCACGAGGATTAGATATGTGTGTATGTATACGCGGGGTTGTTCTTCTTTTCCTCTCAAGCTTCATCGCGGAGGGTCGACACAGACTGAGTGAAGTCAGAGATCTGGAGACTGGCACTCACAGAGTCGTTGGTCGGGACGGAGCTGGGTGTACTTGGCCCAGGCCTTGTCGACCAGCCTGTCGACCTGGCTGTCCATTGTATATTTTTGCCGTGCGCCTGTCGCCTCCGTAAGGTGTGACGGGTATGAGCTGGGCTGGTAGTCGAGCACGAGCGTGTACAATGTGCAGGACAGAGAGATGCGCAAGGCGCAAGAAGTGGTGGGTGAATGATGGCGCTCGGAAAGTCATCAAGGACTTATTAGGTAAGCTGCCGCGGCGCGTGTGCTATTATTCTAGAACAGTTCTATAAACAAAAGCCCCGTCTTTTTATGATTTCTTTTTTTTTTTTTTTTTTTTTTTTTTTTTCCTTTTTTTCCTTTTTTTTTTCCTTTTTTTTCCTTTTTTTTTCCTTTTTTTTTTCCTTTTTTTTATTGCCTTGCTCGCAACTTGCCATGGACTGCAGCATGGCCGGCGGGGTTAGCGCCACGGCCAACAGCCTCCCATAACGAGGTCGGATAAGGGCAGCCAAAACGATGTAGTCTAAAAGTAGCTCGATCAAATCTACATCTGCCCTGTCACTCACTGCCTGTCCATCCATCTGTAAGGGGAATGTGACGGATCAAGGGTGCAAGGCATGGGCCATGACGACTGGAATTCTGCAGATGGCCGTCACCAACATTCATCGGTGCGACTGGAATCGGTCTGTCTCTGTCTGTGACTGCATGCTGCATTGCATATGGAGGAGCACCCGCCCGCCCGGTCTGTCAGCTTAGCTCAGCTCACAGCTCGCCAGTCCAGTCCAGTCGCCGTGAGCACTAACCGTCGGGGCCAGTGTGGTCTGGTGGTCATTGGCGGACCACCCCGCCTTTCCACAATGAAACCAGATTCCATCCATGTCAGCCCATCATGTTTTCTTTCCACTGGCCTTTTTTTTTTTTTTTTTTTTTTTTTTTTTTTTTTTTAAAACAAAACTCTTGGGGTCGACTTCTCGGCTCTCCCCGTTTTTTCTTCAACGACATAGTCCACCATGGCAGCACAAGCTCCCGCAGACGCTCTCAAGGAGCTTAAAGGTACTGCTACTCCTCACTCATACCCCCCCAGTCTTCCTCTCAAGTGTTTTGTGTTGTTTTGCCTTCTTTCCCCTCCTCAATTTAGAAAAGCATGCCGTCTTCGGCACCCGCGCGAACCGGCGAGCTAACAATTCTCCCCCCCCCCCCATCTCTAGTGCACGATGCCGCGGCACCAAATGGCAAAGGCACCAAGTCTACGCCTGCTGGCGGCGACGATGAAGACCACGCTGAAGACTCCGACGACGGCGCTGATGCTGACGAGCAGGGCGCGGCCAACGGCGCAGACGGCGCCGCCGGAGCTGCCAAGAAGAAGAAGAAGAGAAAGCCCAAGAAGAAGAAGAAGGCCCCTACTGCACAGACTGAACCTCCCACCGTCATGGTCAGCCAGTTGTTCCCCAACAAGTCGTACCCCAAGGGCGAGGAAGTCGAGTACAAGGACGAGAACAACTACCGGACCACCAACGAAGAGAAGCGCCACCTCGACAACCTGCAGTCGGAATTCCTGAGCGACTACCGCGAGGCCGCCGAGATCCACCGCCAGGTCCGCCAGTACGCCAAGAAGACCATCCGGCCCGGCCAAACGCTGACCGAGATTGCCGAGTCAATCGAGAACAGCGTGAGGGCTCTCACCGGACATTCCGGTCTGGCCGAGGGCGACGCCTTGCTCGCCGGCATGGGCTTCCCCTGCGGCCTCAGCTTGAACCACTGCGCCGCGCACTATACCCCCAACGCCGGCAACAAGATGGTCCTGCAGCAGGATGACGTGATGAAGGTGGATTTCGGCGTCCACGTCAACGGCCGTATCGTCGACTCGGCCTTCACCGTGGCCTTTGAGCCCAAGTACGACAACCTGCTCAAGGCTGTGCAGGAAGCCACCAACGCCGGCATCCGCGAGGCCGGCATCGACGCCCGCGTCGGCGAAATCGGCGCCGTCATCCAGGAGACCATGGAGAGTTTCGAGGTCGAGATTGACGGCACCACCTACCCCGTCAAGAGCATCCGCAATCTCACCGGCCACAACATCCTCCCTTACAGCATCCACGGAACCAAGGCCGTCCCCATTGTCAAGAGCAACGACCAGACCAAGATGGAGGAAGGCGACGTCTTTGCCATTGAGACCTTTGGCAGCACCGGAAACGGCTTCGTCAGGGACGACATGGAAGTTTCTCACTACGCCAAGAACGCCGAAGTCCAGCACGTAGATTTGCGTCTGAGCTCAGCCAAGTCTCTTCTCAGCGTCATCAACAAGAACTTTGGCACCCTTCCTTTCTGCCGTCGCTATCTCGACCGTCTTGGCCAAGACAAGTATCTGCTTGGCGTACGTCCCTTGCTCCCCATATAAAAAAAAAAAAAAAAAAAAAAAAAAAAAAAAAAAAAAAAAAAAAAATCCAGCCTTAAACTCCGTGCTAACTATTCTGTGCAGTTAAACAGCCTCGTCAATAGCGGCGTCGTCGAAGCCTACCCGCCCCTGTGTGACAAAAAGGGCTCTTATACCGCTCAATACGAGCACGTACGTCTTCTTTCTCCCTTCCTTCGTACGGCTACATGCCTCTCGTTGCTTAAATAACTAACTTTTTTTCTTCTCTCCACTTTTTTTTTCGCCATGTATCACAAAAATAGACTATTTTGATTCGACCAACCGTAAAGGAGGTCATCAGCCGTGGTGAAGATTACTAGGCCTACCAAGCATATTGAAGCAAAATCAAAATCAAAATCAAATCGCGAAATGAAGCCAAAATGGAGATAAAAGTTGTTTTTTTTAAAAAAAAAAAATGAATGGAAGAGGGAACAAGAAAAGGCCTGTTCGTTTACGATCCATGAAGTCATGAAAGCCATGCATGAATATTTGACTGTACGCTTTTCCCCATTTTCATTCCGGGGCGGTTTCAGAGAGTCTTCTGGCGACCTCTGGCGCCATGTTTCCTTTGTGTTAGTTCAGGTGGCGGCACGTATGGACGGCGGACGCAGCGTGGTCCCAATGCTGCTTTGCTTGGCAGCGTGGTCCTAATGTTGCTTTGCTTGGCAGACGTGAAGACCAAGACAGCTGGCCTTTTGAAAAAAAAAAACAGCGCCGTCTATCGTGGTTCGTACCCAGCCACGCCCCAAGATACTTGGCACAACCTTAAAACTATACGAGCTCCATCTAGTATTCCAAGTCCGCTCCCGCTAGTGCAAGCCAAAGTCTGTTTCCCTTCATTGTTGCCATCTGTCCTGCTAGACCCTCGTATCGGGCTCTACTTAAACCACGGACGCCCTCCACCTGCTCTCCAGAGAGTTGCTTGCTTTCACCTTTATCATCAATGCCGACAAGTGCGTGATCAGCCTCGAACGTGTGTACAACGAACCGCAGCATCGATTGCAGCATCACATGTGTGGACAGCGAGGGGCATACAAGTCACAACTTTCACTTGATTGAGTCCTTTTTTTTTTTTTTTAAATGGATATCACGGATTGGCAATACTTTTCATCGTTCACATCAAAGCTGGGAGAGACCTCTTTAAGAGAAATGTTTCGTGGGCGATGATGATTACACAACACTGAGCTCAACGTCACAGAACGAAAAACAAACATTTCATGACAAATCACCAACATTACATTCACAGAAATGTATCGCGTTGCTTTGATTGTTCAAATCAAGCATCCGACAGACAAAGGCATAGGAACATTTGACGATGTTCGCCAGTATCTTTTTCGGCATCGCGACTGGTATTTGATCTAGGCCAAGTTGGGATCAGGGAAAGAACTGATTATCTTTTCTGAAGATGCAAGGCCAACGTTAGTGGGGACGATGATGACCATCATTTATCAGGAATGTTTTGATCTTCCTGGAAGCCACAAGAGTGTCTTCACTGACTGCTGAGTCCCCACCAATGGCTTTTCCCCCTGAGCGAACCGGGATGAAATAATAAGAGGGAAAGAGTTCAAGATGAATAAGACGACAGCCATTTTTTTTTTTTTTTTGCCAAATGCATTTGGACATTTGGAATGATCTCAAGACCAAGAAAAGGAAAAGAAAAGAAACAGACGACTTGCTGGGGCGATTGGTGTTTTATACCACGGGCTTCTTTGGTGGTCGTTCCTGCCTCTTGTGGGCGGTTGGCGAGTGCCTTCATTGCGTCTCCAACTTGCGGTTCTGTAGAGGCAAGTGCGTCTCTCAGGAGAAGTTGCGGCTCGCCACACGAGGAAGGTACTTGGCGAAAGCAGCTTTCAAAAGCTGCCATGGCAAAAAGGGCGACCGGTGCTATCAGGACGGGCATCGTCTCTTGGGAATCAAGCATTGGTACCTACCAATGCTTGATTCCCAAGACTTTATGCTAGGCGAGTATCTACGTACCGAGCGACTACGACATATTTACAGCGGAAAGACGTCCGATGCCCATCTATGATACAAGACTTCATCTTGATCAAGAGCCAGGATCTGACGATCTTACCAAGATTCGGCAATGTCTGGTCTATCTATCAACGAGCAAACCAACTGCGGCGAGCAGATATGACAAAATACGGACGAGTCCCTTCAAATACAGCGAAATCAATCGGAGGTTGCTTTGCTTTCAAGAAGACTTATATAGACACACTTGCTTAGACTTGCTATATGACACTCGGCGCTATCACGAATTTAAGAAGAGATCGATTCATAGTAGCCAATACATATAATGTCGATATTACATGACCATCTAGCACCCAGAGTCATCTTGATGCAATACTCGGAAGTGTTCGCGTCAAGATTACACGTGGACCGGTAAATATTATAAACACACTCATCAACATTCTATATGCCTTGTGGTTCACGATGTCGAGATGATTGTCGGCCATTGTAATGGAGACCTGCCGTCCTCGACACCAGCTTCAAGCAATTTTGGTCCTTTCCGTCAACGAATGTGGCATATCAGGCCGCAGCTCAGCTATCACAATTAGCCTCAGATGAGACATGAAGTATTCCTTGCAAGTAAGAACCAGTGATCATAGTAGATGCGCAATCCCAAAAGTTGCCGCTCCTGTTTTCCTTCTCTAGCATCCATCACGCACTCGAACAAGTCAATGAATAGGAGTGGGCGCGTCAGATTTGTACGCCATGTTTCTATTTCGACATTGCATCTCAAAAGGCCCGACGCTTGTGACGCGAGCAAGCCCTTTAGGCGGCAAGACGGCTCTTTACTTCAGAAATCGGGTCGTCGTGACTGTGTGCCTGGTCATGATCGTGCCTGCCCTACCCTGGCTGATTGTAAATCAAGAATATCTCCAGAAAAACAAGGACGGATGAGGTCGTGTCGTAATCAAGGGAAGAATTCGAAAAAAAAAGGAAGAGGAAAAAAAAGAAAAGAAAGAGAAAAAGAAAGGAAACGAGTGATAATTGGTCAATAATAAGTCAGAGATAGAGAAATTTCAGCAGAAACGAATAGTTTGATGGTGAAATGAATGGTGGCAGCCGAAGATTCAAGCCGCTGATATGCCTGCACTGGCACACACCACCATCTCCAACTTGCAGTTAGCCAGAATATCATGAAGCATCAACCGAGACATTCAGGCCACATCCACGCTAGGAGAGTCCGACCATCGGCGTTTTGAGCCTTGGCCTTGTCTTCTATTGTGGTGTGAATGATCTGAATGGAGGCTGGGCAGTTCATGGCACGAGATCGCAGACCTTGGACTCGAGACAGGCCCACTGTCATGATCTTTCAGGTCTTCAATTTTTCGATGCGCCATCGTTCACGGATTGTTTGGGCGGACATCATTGTGACAAGACTCGGTAGTTACAGCTCCTCGGCCTTTTCTCCATGTGTTTCTCTGACAATCACAAGGCGCCGCGCAGATCACGGAGCCCACCAGCCTTTGTAATTTTTCAAATAGCTCAAGATTCACACAGACCCTATTCATAATACAGAGTTGATTGAATGCCCTCAGAAGCACGTCGATTCGTGTCCATCGGCTTGCCATCTGCTACCAAGGCTATCCACACACCACGACCCACTAGGCGTTTCGGAAAACGTCTGCGCGCCTCCAAGTCCGAAGATGTGCGACGATCATGACTATTTTGCTTGCCGGGTAAGCGGCAAGGACCCCATAGTCTAGGACGCCCTTCCTCGGGCACTGCTTTTCCGTGCCTCGGGAAGGGCATCGAGGCAAAAAAAAAAAAAAAACAACATTGGGCCAATGTCGCTGATCCCGAGAGGGCGAAGTCGGGAACCATCCCTAGCAGCGTGACTGAGCCAATCATAGCACAGGGATTGGATATCTCCTCCCGGTGCTTTATCGCGCTGACTAAGGACAGTCCATCTCGTTCAGGACTAGCGTTGGTCCGCCTCGATCAGGAATGGCAAGCGACTTTGTCTGCAATGCTGCGCCAATGAAAAATGGGAAAAATGGGAAGAGGGGAAAATTACCATCGGGTTTTGCGTCGCCACCCCGAAAAAGCAGGGCTGGTGCGGACTTCTCATTTGCTACCTGAGGCAAAACTTTGACTACGCCCTTGGTCCGCCCCCTAGTCAATTGTTGGACCCGACCTAAGTCTGACCCCCAAAATTCAAAAATACCCTCAACGCGAACGCTGAATTTGCAACCAAACCACCCCTTCAAATGTCCACGACTGCTGAGATCTCTGCATCTACCGAAGAATAGTCCATTTCAGTGAACGCGGGCGTTGTTTTCGTCCTTGCGGCTTGTTGTGCTGCCGTCTGTTCCTCTCTCTCTTTCGCTTCATTTTTTTTTTGCCGTCTTGGTTCCGAGACGATACGAGATACGAACCCCTTTTCTCGGAAGACACGCTCGCGTGACCTATTTTCCCTGCGATCTCTTTCTACCTGGCGCTCCTTTTCCGCCTACAACAATCTTCTCAACAAAGACGCGCACGGCTCTGTGCACAAACAAGACCTGGGGACATTCCTCATCGACGTCTCTCACATCATTCACCATGAAGGTCTTCTCCAACTCTGTCACATACAACTACTCGTGGGATGAGGTTTCGACTGCCAACTGGCGCAAATATGGTCCATGGAACAATAAGTCAGAGCACGTCATTGCAGTCGACACCCTATCCCGCGCTGTCGACCCCAAGACGGGCATCCTGCGTACTGAGCGCCTCATCACCTGCAAGCAAACTGCGCCCGACTGGATTAAGACCCTGATGGGTACTTCCATGGACGTGAGCTATGTCTTTGAGGCGTCCTACGTCGATCCAAGCAACAAGACATTAACCATGGTCAGTCAAAATTTGACGTGGAACAACCTCGTCAACGTTCAGGAGGAGGTCATCTACAAGCCCTTGAGCGACCACCAAACACAGTTTGTCCAGTCCGCCCGCATCACGGCGCTGTGCGGCGGCTGGCAGCGCATCAAGAACAGCATCGAAGACACTCTGGTGACGCGCTTCAAGGAAAACGCTCTCAAGGGCCGCGAAGGCTTCGAGCGCGTCCTGGAGATGAGCCGCATTGTGTTTGCCGAGGAAAAGGCCCGGCAACGACAGATGATGTGAGAAGACTCTCTCACCTCTTTCCCGATTCTATCGCCAAATAGACGATACGACTTCTATGTCGTTTTGTGTCCCACCACAACCAAAACAACAAAACTTCATCCGTGCCACAACTTCTGTACGATGATTTCGAGTTGAAGAAACACCCCTCTCCTTTGTTACTTTCTCGCGCGGCCTTGCTATTTGCATGGCAGTAACGACAATCTAGGTATCTTTCTGTTTTCTTGTTTTGACGCACGCGCATTGCATGGTATGGCGTTTTTGGGAATTATCAAAATACAATTAGTGGAAGTCTGGGTTATTCTGCCGGTGAAAGCGATGTTTTGTATGGGAATCTTTTGCTTTCTGATTTTTTTCTTCTTGTTTTTTTCTCCACTATACCCGATCGGAGCAGCATAGACTGTGCTTCGTCATGCGCGTTAGAACGGGTCATGATTAGAAGAATAGACGAGGCTCGCTGAGCTGTACATTCCATGCCGGCAATGTCTGTTGGTCCTCACGGGAGAGCCATGCCAAGAAAGCTTGGCGGTCACTTTGAATGATTCATGGTAGTGGTGATATCACCGGCTTATATCGTATCGCACTTATTGAAGAAAAATCTCAACTTCCGACTAAACATGCATGATATTTTCCTATCATTTGTACAGAGACCTCGAGTGCACTTCAGCTCATGTAATACAGAAGAAAGGACATGTACGAGCCGTCTTTCATAAGAAGGGTCCCGCATGCTCGATTTGGAATATATGTTCCTCGCACGTGCCTGCGAGCACATACCTTTTTTTTTGCGCGTACATACAATGGAATGATACAGCAACATAACTGGACGTGTCTCGAATTCAGCCCGTACACGCATAATATATGTATATATAACTAATAATAAAGGTAACGCATAACGCGTAGTATTATAGCCACAGAGAGCTAGTATAAAATACTATTTTTTCTCCTTTTTTCTTTTCCTCAGGAGGTCATCAGGTGAGAGCATGAAATTTGTCGAAATAACCTCATCCGAGTCAAATTGTTTATCATCCCACTGTGCATATATCAGCTCTATCTCAAATCCTATATTCCGCAACCGCACAAGGCCGTTGGTGCCGTTTCCAATGAATTCCTTCATTTTTCTGTTCGTGACTTGTTTTTCCCTTCCTTCTTTGTTACATGAAATCAAGGTAACGATAGCTATGGAAGTCTAGTTTACATTTAATTGTCATTATTTGCCCCTCCCCCTTAAATGAGGTACAAGATGGGAATTCTTGACATTCCTCTCACGGTCCAATATTCATGTCACGACACTGCATACAGCCCAGGAACGTAGCAAGGTACGCGACCCCCTCGTGCCGCGACACCCGAAAAGATAAAACGGAGCGACAGAAGCATATTCCTGCCGACGAGTTTTTTTTTTCCGTACGCTACGCAGATATCGCTCACCATGTGCGTTCCCGCGGTAAAAGCGATGGAGTGAACCGTATCAGGGAATTTCATCGGCCCGAGCGCTAGGGAGATACATAGGGAAGTAGGGGGGGGGGATAACAAAGAGTGGGGAACGAACATTGAAACAAAAATAAAAATAAAAATAGATAAGAGAAAACTAAAACATCCTTGAAATTTTTTTCATACACTCGCATTTGTCGTGGAGCGAGCGGGACGGGTCTGGCACACGGAAAGCCGATACAAGCCGTGTCTCCACTATTCGGCGGCGCAGGCCCGCTGATAAGAGTCTGGGCGGGCTGCCTGCGGTGACGGCAGATCGGGTTGAATTTTTTGTTCTTTCTTTTTTTTAATAGTATCAAATGTAACGATGGTGGGTTTGCTTTGTTGAAAATTCTTCTGCTTCCCTTCGGTCTTCTATTTATTCACGCGCAAGTCAAGACGCATGTTTGTGGATTCCCATGATGGTTGCTTTCACCGCACGGGTGAGAACTCACGGGTATATTGTATGTATAGCGTAGAAATCATCAACTAATTTTATTTACACACTTCGTATCGACATGAAAAACATAATACCGCGGCTTTTTCTTTTTCTTTTTCTTTTTATTTTCCTTTTCCGTTTTTGTCCCCCACACAACACAGCCGTAAGCAGGCACAGCTTCCCCTCTAAAATAGCCAAGCCACGTAGCGGTTGTAGAACTTGTTCCAGCCCGTGCTCTCGGCAACCTTGACCTTTTGCAGCTCCAAAAAGTCGGATTCCTCCTGATCAATAATCTCCTTGCCTGTAAAGAAATCGGCCTCGTGCGATTTGACGCCGCGGCTCTTGGTGATGGCCATGTGGCCGAAGAGGAGAATCAGATAGAGCGGGATGCCGAGGTAGCCGGTGATGAAGCTCTGGTAATCAAACGTGATGCCGTCGTGGTGGACAAAGGCATCAAAGTTCTTGGTCAGCAGGATGAGACAGCAGAAGAAGATGGCGATGTAGGTTCCGACGAGGCCCTGAGGTGCGACGTAGGGCATGGCGCTGTCGGCGAGGTTCTGTACGCGTCGGCCCTTGAGGAAATGGACGTAGGTGACGAGGAGGGAGATCCAGGAGAGCAGGCCAAAGATGGTGGTAAGGTTGACAAAGTAGCCAAAGATCTTCTTGGAGTCGTCCGACACGACCATGAAGGCCAGGCAGGCGAACCCAGTGCAGACAGCGAGAGCCGGGACCGGCACGCCTCGGCTGTCGGTGCGGCGGAAGATGGCGGGGGCGGAGCGGTCACTGGCGAGGCCGTATAGGGTTCGGCTGGCAATGTAGAGATCCGAGTTGGCGGCGGAGAAGACAAAGACGCAGATGCAGGCGTTGATGACGTGCGGCAAGCCCTTAACGCCGGCAATGGTGGCGGCAACGACAAAGGGACTGGCGCTGGCGCCGGTGGTCTGCTTGTTGGCAAACGCCAGCTTCTCGTTGTTGTAGGGCACGATCATGCCGACAAGGAGCACGCTGAGACAGTAAAAGAACAAGATGCGGTAAAAGGTCAATTTGATGGCCTTGGGGATCGATCGTCGTGGGTTTTGCGCCTCAGCGGCCGTCACACCGACCAGCTCAGTACCAAGGTAGGCAAACGTGGCGTTCACCATGACAGACCAGAAGCCCATGAATTTTCCCAAAGCGCCCTGGGGTCCGGTCTTGTAGAGTACGGCGAAGGCGCCAGGGTCATTCCAGTATCGGAAGCCAGTCGCGTCTCCATTCGGGCCGCCGCCGCAGGCAATGATGAGGGCAAACAGAATGATGCCCACCACGACGATGACCTTGAATGAAGACAGCCAAAACTCGAATTCTCCGAAGAATTTGATGCCTCCGAAGTAATTGATGCACACTATCGCAACGAGGAAGATGGCGACAAACACACCAGGGTTGACTTTCTCGCGAGGCACCCAAAAGGAAATGACGAGAGAGGCGGCGGTGAGCTGGTTTGGAGTGACAATGATGTATTTCATCCAGTATCTAGGTTGAGAGAAATCGGAATAAGCACATGAGTCTGACAAATTGTGTGCGTGAGAGAGAGAACCGGGGAAAGGGGGAAGCAAACACTTACGACCAGCCGAGAGCGAAGCCGAGAGACGGGTGGCAGTATCGAGTAGCGTAACCGGTGAAACCAGAGCTGAGAGGCATCCAAGCGGCCATTTCACCAAGACTGGCCATGACAATAAAGACGAGGAAACCAACAAAGGTATACGAGATGAAGAGGGAGCCCGGACCGGCTTGAGCGAGAGCCTTGCCAGTGCCGACGATGAGACCGGTACCCAGCGCACCGCCGATGGCAATCATGGTGATGTGACGAGCCTTGAGGCCCTTGTGAAGCATGGTCTCTGGGTCGGTCTCGAGACCACGGATCTCAACCGCTTGGTACTGGTGCTGGATGCTGGCCTTTTCGGGATCGCTGCCATGGCCGAGGCCATCGCCTTTGCCCGGACGAGCATAGATGCCTTCCGAGTTCATTGTATGCGAGCTGTCGATGGAGTGACTTGACGAGCGGAGGACGTGCTGTGAGGTGGACAAGACGAGCAACAGCTAATATATCGAGAGTTTATGGGCTGGAAGTAAGGCCTACCACGGAGGCGCAGCGAAGTGAGGAAGTGAGGCTGGACAAGATCACTCAGGTCCGAACTGGTTCAGGTCTGGTCAGGTCTGGTCAGGTCTGGCCAAGTCCTGGTCGCACGTTGGCAGCTGATGGAATGACGACGGACTGACAGCTGACGGGCTGCGGCTGCGGCTGGAAGGAAGCCCTGTGCGGCGACGGCAGGAGGAGAAAAAGAAAAGATGAAAAAAAAAAAGAAAGAAAAAAGACCGCAATTCTTTTCACAGCTAGGAATGGCGCGCCACGGGCAAGGCGGACGTCGTTATCATCTTATATTCACCCAGGGACCAAACATTCCAGCCTTGCGGGTTCGCATCCGACCCTCCCTCCTCCTCCTCTCCTCCTCTCCTCCTTCTCTGAGCCCCGGCCGCTCGTGCGCCGCGTGGAGACGTCTCAAGTCTCTGCTCTATCCAACAAGAATCAGCTGGCAAGGTTGTTCTGTTGACGAGACCTGGCCGCGGCCGGTCCAGTGCCGGGTCCTGACATGGATGGCCGCATCGTTTCCTAGCTGTGCGAATGCCGGTGCGATCCCATCGTGACTCGAGAGAACAGACCTGCCTGCATATCATATCTGCCATTTATTTTCCACACCCATCTTCCACTCCGCGGCGCTCGCCGACCACATGGCGGCTCGTTCTAGCCTACCGCCCCTCCAACAAGCCCCATTGAAAACAGGCAGCAGAGCAGGAAGCAGGGCATTTGATGGCCCCATCGTCATAATAGTATCCCCAGCTGGGGACTTTTGGGTGGTAGTACAACGGTCATTCGGGGCTTGGGACCATCAGGCACAGACCAGCATGTAAGCCGTCGGGGGAAATCTCCCCGCATTGTCGCGTCTGTGGAGACGAGATGCTGCATGTAGTATGTATGTATGTTCATATGTATGTGTGTATGTATGTAGGTATGTACATACATATATAGTGTATGAACGTGGAGGACTGGACTTGCGAAAATGTCATCAAAGACGTGCGTGGTTGTCATGAAGTGGTGAAGTTAACCTCCGCGGGCATCGCCTAGATGGCCACGTGCCATTTGCGAGAAAAATAAAAAACACTCTCACATTGCAAGCACGCATAAAAAGAGAAGACGTTCATTACCAACAAGTCAATGTAGAAAAGACCGGAGAAAGCCGATGCTAGCATTATGCAAGACGTTGTGCCCATCTTTCCCCCCGGATCATCGCCGCCCGGAGCCCTGCAGATGAAGGACATGAGGCAAAGGAACATGAAAGTTTTCTAAATTTACGGCCCGCTGCATCATGACCAGCGAGCGCTTGCTCAGATCGAACATGAGGCGTGAGAGGCACGAGAGGCACGAGATGCGCGGCGCACTGTCTTGTCCCTCCACATCACAGAGCCCACCGAGCACTGCCAACTTACCGACGAGTATTGAGTATTGACTGATCCCAGCTGTCCAACCCACGCCACTGCTAGCCAGTCCCATGATCTATCAAGGCTGAGATTCATTCTGGAGGTCCAAGTGGAGAGCCAGAGGAGGGGGGGGGGATGGAGGCAGATGGAGGCAGATGGAGGCGGACGCCCAGAGATAAGCGGCTTGGCGTGCGTCCCCGCAACCGCTCAATGTTATCAGTGGATAAATGGGCGCACCAGCCGGCACCAGGTTCAAGGATGGAGTGACGTGAATGGCATATCCTGGTCCGGACTGGGAACGTTGCGATTGAGGACAGATTCTGCGCTTCATCTATCCAGTCGTGTGTGTGAGGATCCGGAGGGGGAGAAGAGATGCACGCGGGAAACCGGGGTCGTCCAGAATGCGGGAGGGGAAAAAAAAAGGAAGAAGGAAGAAGAAGAAAAAAGACAACTCTACAGTCAAAGCATCCTGCTCGCGAGACAACGGGAGTGCGTGTGAGGACAAGTTGTCGGCCGTCGCCACCGAGACAATACCAGAGTTATTAATAATCTGGTGGCAGACAGGACGAAGATTGGGGTGGGGGGTTCGCCCAGACGCGCTACTACCAGGGTAGATTGCTCAGGGTAGATTGCTCAGGGTACATTGCCCAGGGTACATTGCCCAGGGTACATTGCCGTGGGCCCAGGGTAAGGACCCCCGCCTCGATGCAATCCGTTCCCTCCGAGACTACCGACAGGGTGACGCGTGAATCCGAATCCACTCTTTCCCTCGTGCCTGTTCTCTTTACCGACGGCTTAAAAAAAATCAATCAATCAGATTTCCATGACTAATGGGTTAATTCATGAGATATGCTAGATCTGATCTCCACTCCAGATCATGATCCATGGTGAGGGACCGGTTTCAATCTGATTCTATTGGCTATTTTCAGACCTGGGGATGCAGAATACCCAGCCCCCCCGTTCTCCTCTCGAGCTGAATGTCGCATACCAGTTTTCTTCTTATTTTTTCTGTACTGACGCCGGCTGGTGTAGAGTCTACAGACGGGAAAGCCAGGTGCAGACATAAGAAAGGCCACGCGGAATCATGGAAAGAAGCATCGTTGGGCCGATGCAGTGGGAGGCCTCAAGTGCTCGGAAGAGATAACCTGCAAGTATCGCGACTTCAGCGTCGAGCACCCAGCATGTGCATGCATGCATTCGCGCGCCCACCTCGATTTCTAGTCATGGCTCTATAAGAGATGATTGATTGATAATTTTCCAATAACTATAAGTATTATCCCATCGTATAATAAACATATTATGTACATATAAAACTAATATAGAGCCTATTACCGACCTCTGACAGATGGCCCCGTTGTCACCACAATTGGGGTCCGCGCAGCTGGGAATGTAGCACATGTTTGTGCGTGAGTGTGTCAACTCGGAAAACCGTCCGCGTGGCTTGCTTCGAGAAGCCTGATTCGTAAAAGGGCAGCCCCGAACAAGCAAAGATGGACATTTCGGTTTGCGGACATTTGGGATTTTCCTATGCTCGTTACACGTCACGCCCGCAGCCGCTTCTGCGCCTGCAGATGCAGCTGCCTCCATGTCTGTGTGCCTGTGCCTGCGCCTGTGCCTGTGCCTGTGCCATGATTCTTTGCCTCTTCTCCCAACATGAAACGACACTCACCGACGGACGTCTTGGGCTTCGCGTGATTCCCCCTCCCTCAGGGCTCGCACCGGCACTCGTCTCAATCCTGCTCGCGACCTGGGTGTCTACGGCCTCTTGCCACTCCGAGGGGGTCCCCTATACTTGTTCATACATTTTCACATCGGAAAGGGGAGAGAAGAAATGAAGAGCGAGTGTGTCTCTCCGGGGGTTCTGCTGTCTCGGCGGGCCCTGATTGCCTTGGGAGCGGCCGTGCTGCTGTTTACCTTGTTCCATCTGCGTTATGATGTGAGGGCAACGCATTACGTGGCCCTGAATAGGGGACGTGATTCTCTGCGCGATGTCTTTAATGCGACTCTTGGTGTACGTACATGTTTTCGATTCCGTTCTCGCCCCATGCTTCCCCTCGTCCCTCTTTCGTCCCCGTCTCTCTCTCGTCCCCATCCCTCTCTCTTAGTTAGTCTCGAATCGTTGGAGAACCGTACTGACCCCTTTCCTACTCAGTTTGAAGACATCCTCGTCGTCGGCCTTCCGTCTCGTTCGGACCGTCGCGACGGCATGACCCTCGCGGCTGCGCTGTCGGAAATCAGCATCAAATTCGTCAATGGGGTCAGGGGCGAAGAGGTCAATGAAAAGGCCGTCCCGGTGCCGGAAAATGGCCAGCACCTCCAGGGGGCGAGTCTGGGTTCGTGGCGGGGTCACATGGACGCCATTCAAGAGTATGTGCTTTGATCGAATGCCCAGCGTGTATGATGGTGTATCATGCATCATGTATCGTCATCATGTATCGTTCCCTGCTGAGAGAACAAACAGAGTGGTCCGAAGAAACCTGACGTCGGCGCTCATCCTCGAAGACGACGTCGACTGGGACGTCCGAATCCGGGAGCAGCTTCGCGACTTTGCGCTTTCCAGCCGCGCGCTCATCCAGCCGCTTCGACGAGGCCAGTCGGGCCTGGGCCTGGACATGAGCCTCTACGCCGACCCTACGTATCCGCACCCGGCCGACGGCACTCCGGGAGAGGCAAGCCATCTCGACTTCCACAGCCTCCCCAACACCGTGGAGCCGACGGTCACGCCGTACGGCGACAGCTGGGACGTGCTCTGGCTCGGCCACTGCGGCATGAGCTTCCCCTTTGCCGACAATCCCACCATGGCCAAGGCCCGCGTGGTCAAGCAAGACGACGCGTCCGTCGCGCCCAAAAAGGACCTCTGGTCGCTCAACAAGCCCTTTGGCCTCCTGGACGAGTACCCGGCGCACACGCGCGTCGTCCACCACTCGCAAGAAGGCGTCTGCAGCCTCGCCTACGCCGTCAGCCGCGGCGGCGCCCGCAAGATGCTCCGCGAACTGGCCCTCAAGCCCGCCACCGACGCCTTCGACATCCTGCTGCGCTTCTACTGCGAGGGCTCCGCCGACCGCTCCAAGCAGGAGTGCCTGACCGTCAACCCGACGCTCTTCTCGCACTACCGGCCCGTGGGTCCCGTCGGCGCGTCGAGCGACATTGGCAATCATGGCGACGGTTACCGTCAGCGGGCCGTGACGGACATGATCCGCCTGAGCACGAGGCTTAACGCCGGCGTCATTCTCGACGGAAGCACCGATTATGTTGATCAGTTCCCGGATCCCGTGCCCGGATGATGCGTCGGGCTTTGGGCGTGGTCTTTGCTTCTTCTTCTTCTTCTTCTTCTTCTTCTTCTTCTTCTTCTTCTTCTTCTTCTTCTTCTTCTTTGCCCCGTGTGCGATGGGTACGTAGATGCCCGGCAGTCAAAGAGGCATCCGGACACGGGACGGGAGGTCAAGGCGTATAGTTTATTCGCAGCACTTTTCTAATGTTCTTTACTTCCTGATTTGACAAAAAAAAGAAAAAAAAATACAAACAAGTAGGTATCTGTCTGCTGCCTGCCTGGCTCCAGATCAATCACGATGATTGATCCCAGCCTCTCCCCCCTATCGTCCCGACCTGGCCCGGGCACATAAGACTGCCGCCAATCAAGTTAAATCCCGTCTTGGACATGGACAAGTATGCATGTACATGCAAATGTTGTAGGCATGTCTTTGTGCACACGCACCGGGCATCCACGCACAGCATGTGGCGTCCGTGTATGTGGATTCCACCCTCAATATTGGCTTTCCTCCTCCAGTCCAGGAGAAGCCCAGTTCTCCCCTCCGACCTGGTCTGGCCTGTGCACGACGCGAGGCCAACTGGTCTTATTGTCCTCACTCCGACACTGACGCAGCCCATCGTGGTCCAGTCGTCTGGTCTGGTCCCCCTCTGCGGACCGGGTGTTTGGGTTGTTGTCTCGGACGCGACATGGCGGCTTGGCCTGTTTTTATTGTCCTACGATGTTTTTTTTTTGTCCACCTACCGCGGACTGATTTCTGAGCCAGATAAGATATCCGTCGAGTGCTGGCTGGTTCCTGCACGCGGCGGAGCTGAGCATGATGAGAGACCGTGGCAATACCGCATGTAGATGCCAAGTGCGGACAATACAGACATATACCTGGGGCTTCCAGACAATACCAATACCAATGTTTGCTTCACGGTCTGCGCGTTGCTCAGCGGGCAGAGTAGGCGGCACAGGCCTCGTTACTCTGTGCCAAGTACCAAGAGCACGCCGCCGCCGGGCTGAAGCGTCCAGCACAACGGCTTGCGCCATGGTGCGCGTCTTGTGCGAGGATGGATATACATACACATGTACACGTGTAGGTAAATAAGCATGCATGTGCATACGTGATGTACATATGTATGTATGTATGTATCTATACAGTCCTGTCGCACATTACACACACGAGTCGGAGCAAGGGTCAAGTCTGGACCATGGAGTTTTGCCCATCATTCCTCCCAAAAGTGCAGACTGTCTAGTCCCATCCGTCCTCCTCGGCTGCTTTTCCTTTGAAAATCCACATGTCGCCCTCGGTCCGGTCATTCCCAAGATTAAAACAGCCGGCTACAGTTCGTCAATCCACGACCGGGCCATGACACACCCTCTCCGCACCTGCCCGTCCTCTCTGTCTCGACGAATCTCACCCCGGTGCCTCCGCGTGGTGGCCAGCTTCGCAGGGCTATGGCTCTTGCTCAGCGGCGTAGTCTTGGTCTCGCGGCAATTCTTGACCATCACCGGCCGTCCGTATCGTCTGGTGGTGCAGCGGCAGAGGCAGCAGCACACGTCCAGCGCGAGCGTGGTCTCTCGTCTTGCGCGAGTGCCGTGTCATGGACCGCGGGGGAAGCTCCTTTCGGAGAGTCCTGACGATGAGTTAAGATGGAGCAGTGATCTGCCGGGGATTGGTAAGAAGCCGAGAAAGAAGAGAGAAAGAGTCATCTTTCTTTCGCGCCTTGCATAATAACAACAGCTGCTCACCTCCTTTCAGCATATCCCACGCCGTTTATAGGCTCTCATGGCGAACTGGGCGCCGAACAGACCTGGATGACGGCAGATGGGCGCTACGGACCCTACGGGTTCGAGCGGGCCGGGACCACAGCCACGAACACGACCACGGCCACGGCCACGGGCATGTATGGAAACAATCGCTCCCGCGTAGACTGGGACACCATCCGCTGGGGAAACCTGCAGAACGAGTGTCTTGCGCGCAATCGTCTGCGATTTCCCTCGCCAGCTCCCTCCTGGAATCTAACCACCGAGCCGAGGCTGTCGTGGAAGAACCAGAGCCGCATCAAGATGACGCCCGATCCCACCTCGGGAAGTACCACCGGTCGCACGGCGCTGCTGATTCGAAGCTGGTCGGGCTACGTGTACAAGCCAGAGGATCTGTGGAACATCCGCGCGCTGGTTGTCGAGGCTGGGCTGCGCACGGGAGGCGAGTACGTCGTCATTCTGTACGTGCATGTTCGGGAGCTGGAGAATAACATCTTTGCGTCGAGGGAGGAGTACGATGCTGCGTTTGAGAAGGCTGGTATACCGTCTGAGTTGCGATCCATGGCTGTCTTGTGGGACGAGAAGCTGCTGGAGTCGTGGTATGAAAGGCTCCAGGAGCATCGGTAGGCCCCATCCTTTATTTTTTTTTCTCTTTTTTTTCTCCCTGTTGATTTTCGTCCCCTTTTTCAATTTTTTTTTTTCAATTTTTTTCATCTTTCTTAAGAACAAAGAAGAAAGAAAAGTAAAAAAAAAGAAAGAAAAAGAAAGGCCGGGAATTCAGAATGCGCGGAAAAAACACAAAATGCAGAAGAAAAAGACCTCCAAAGCGCAAACAACCAACAAGATGGATATCAAACGCTAACGTTCAGATCCTGCCGTGTCTGACTTTGTCTTGAAAGCACCATGTTCCAGGTCAACCAACCAGTCCAGCTCTTTGCGCTACACTACCCCGAGTTCGACCACTACTGGCAGATCGAACTGGACGAGCGCTTCCTCGGCGATGCGGGCAAGTACCTCGACGCCGTGTCGGACTTTGCGCGCGCTGAGCCGCGGAAGCAGGCCCTCGAGCGCGCCACCTTCACCTTCCACGACGACACATACGGCACGTACGCGAACCTCACGGCGCGCGTCGACGCCATCAACCACGGCCGCTCCCGCGCCTGGGGCCCGGTGCGCATCCCGGACATCAAGCCGCTGGGACCCGCGCCGCCGGTGCACAACCCGCAGCACGAAAACTTCACCTGGGGCGTAGGCGAGGACGCCGACGTGGTGGTCTCGAGTTTCTGCGCCGACGTCCTCCAGACGCCCGGCTGGGTCTTCCACGACTGGCTCGTGGGGGGATTCGCGCGGGGACAAGACACGCCGCGGTGGTTTTGTCCGCCGGCCATTATGCGCGGCAGCAGGAGGCTTCTCCTGGCGGTGCATCAGGCGCAGCACGACAGGGGGCTCGGTCTCCCCAGTGAGGCGACGCTGCCGTCGTGGGCGCTCTGGCATGGCTTCAAAATCAGCTATCCGCCGCAGCCGGCGTATATGCGGACACATGACAAGGCGGCGCTGCTGCGCGCCGACGACGACTGGACGCGGGACCCGGCGAAATGGCTGGCGGGGACGGTCACGCCGTGGTTCGGGAACAGCACCGATCGGTCGAGGGACGGACTGGGCCATGGCAACCCGCAGAGCTTGGCGAATCGAGGCATGTCGTTTTGGTGGACATCTGATTATCCGAGGCTTGTTTTTGATGTCTGGCTCGGTGGCTCGGGGATGGAGGAGGTGGAGTTGAAGGAAGATGCGAAGATGCCGAGTGTGTTGGCGGTGAGGGAGGGGAGGATCTTTGCGCCGAATATGGTGATGCATCCTGTCAAGTCATAGCCTTGTCTAGCGTTTTTCTTGTCATTTTCGTTTTCATTTTGGTTTTCGTTTTCGTTTTCATTCTCATTTTCGTTTTCATTTTCATTCTCATCTTCTTCCTTGTTGTTTTTCACCATCTGCTCATGTTCTTTTTGAGAATGAAACTACCTTGGAAGGCGGGCTGGCCGTTCTGCACTAGTCGTGATGGTCGCCGGATTGGCGAATGAACGAATCAGCGGGTTCGAGGATGAGAGAATTGGCGGATCAGCGAATTAGGGAATTAGCGCACGGCAAAGGTGCCGGCGCTATGCCGCATCAAGCACAGGATGAGCAGAGAGTTGTCAAACGTTGTTGAAGAGGACAGTGGACGTTCCTCAAGTTGCACAACATTTCACCTTTAACAAGGGCCCCCACATGAAGCGCCTCTCGCATCGTGCTGCCGGCACCACCACCAGACGCTTCCGAGCGCCGGCGGACGACGAGGGCCCAGCAGGGCTGGCGTGGATGGGCGATGAGCCAGTCAGAAACGGGCCTGATTGCAGACGACAAGCCCGATTGGGGGCGCAGCCGCCTCGTGGCTCAGCGTTCCCTCGCTCGCTCCTTCCTCGCGCCGGCGGCGTCTTTTCGTCTGGTCTTGAGCTGGGTGCATTGTGCTGGGTGCATACATACGCTGTCTGCTCTCGGATTCGTCCAAAACTGCCCCCGGGCTCCACACCACCCGCGCCAAGGAATCTGGACCCTCGTTCGATCGCATGTTGGATGGACGACTTTCAACCGATGGCTAATTTACAAAACGAACCCGACCAGACATCGAGACGAGACCTCTCTCCGTCAAATCGCTCGTCCTCGTGCATCTCCTGCTCTATTGACGAGGAACTGAACCCCGGACCCAGGGCTTTTAGCATGACGCACGGCCACTGCATAGGGCTGTGGCTCTTCATCCCCGGTTTTGTCTCTCTGGTTGGTCTGGTACGACTTGAAAGACGAGAAGTTTCCCACTCTCATGTCTGATGTTTATTTCTGTTCTTTCCATCTCGACGGATGCTTCTTTGTCTCACCTGACGTTGTTCTTTTGTCCACTTTGCTCCCCAGCCGCCACTCGCGCAAGAATCTACAACAACCGCGGTCCATTCATTGGCCTTGGCATCTCGAAAAAGAAACTAGACCAGCAACGCCATGTGCCTGGCGCACAACCATGACTCCACGCAATAATAGCTTCAGGGACAGCTTGACCGACAAGTCGGCCGAGCCTCCGCGCCTCGCCCGCCAGGCCAAAAGCTTCACCTATCAACGACTGCACAAGGGCCGACAGCTGCGCAAGCTGCTGGGCGCCTGTCTGTCGCGATGGGTCCTAACACTGGTCCTGTGCATGTCCATCTACCTCGTTCTATGGCAGTACTCGAGCAAGACGGCCATGGTGACGGCCAAGAAGAAGGAGTTCAACACCCTCATCGTCGGCTTGTCCATTCTTCTCAGCTTGAACCTCGCCAGCTCGCTCAAGCACATGGTCGCGACGCTGCGATGGTGGGTGCTGAGTTTGAAAGAGTGGAAGCCTCGCGAGGTGGATCTGGTTCTGCAGAGCGAAAATATCAGCCGCATGGTGCGGCTGTTATATGTTTCGAAGCGGTACTCGCTTCGTGCCTATGTCCTGATTTGGGTCGCCATCAACGTGGTGTGTTTGCTCTCCCTCTTTTTCTCCCACTCTTAACTGGTCACAAACAGCGCATCATGATTAATACTGTATTTGCAGGGCGCTCAGATTGCTCTTGCGACCCTGGGTCTTACCTACAACGTCAATGGCGCCGACAAAATCGTCCCGACGCAGCCCGGTCTCGTGTCCGTGCCGGACCTGTCAACGCTGCAAACCTATAAGCTGGGATCGTCGAGCCTCGGCAACACATCTACGAGCCAGACAGAGAATGCGCTTCGATATACCGCCAACAGGTGAGTTTTATAGAAGTATAAGATGCAAGACAAGGACGAAAAAGCAGGAAAGCCTGAACATGTCTAATGTATTTGAAAGCTACGGAATGGTCGGACTCGCCGCTGGCATCAATGTCAATGTCTCCGTCGTGCCACAGCCCGGAGCGCTGTTCAATCCCGACAATTCGCCCATATCGTGCGTCAACACAACCTGCTGGTCGTGGTTCTACGAGTCAACACCGCCAGATGCATCATATTTCCTCATGACCGCGACTAACCGCTCCGTGGCCACTTCTTCGACTTGCGAATCCTGGAACGTCATCCAAGGCGGTAGCGGCAACGTCGAAACCATCACCATTGCCGACGACAAAAACACCACCATCAAGGTTCCCACCAAGAACGGCCCGCTGCAAACCACCTTCATCGTCGACCCCCACAAAGATCAGCACATTGGTTGGAGCATTGTCACGGCCTTTGAGGCCTCGGCCGTCGACCCCTGGTACTACAAGTGTAACGTCAGCGTCGCGCCCGTCGTCAATGCCCTCATCCCAGAGCACCAGCTGGGCGACAATCTCAAGCTCATGGCCCCCGCTGCCATTGCCCTCCAGGGCTACGGCTCCTCTGCCCTCGGCACAAATAATACCGACCGCATCCAATTCCAGAGCTACCCGGCCGAGACCTTCCTCGGCTCGACCTGCAGCGGTAGCACTAGCCTCATGGGCTACCAAACCAGCTCCTTTGCCGCAGGCGTCATCCTTGCCACGGCACAGTCCAACTCGAACCTCAATGTCACCGGGGAGATGCCTCTGAAGGGCATCACTCTCGACATCAACAACTGGGCCTACGTCCACCTCCTGCTGGGCCTCATCATGGGCCTTCAGCTCGTCTTCGCACTCATATCCATTTTCCTGTCCAACATGGTCATGGTCCGTGACCACAGCCACTTTGGCGAGGCGGCTCTGCTGCGGTCAGCTCTCGGCGATTTGAGTTACCAAGCCATTGTGTGCGACGAGAGAGAGCTGGCGTCTTTGTTTCCGGAGTCGACGACGATAAAGTATATATGTGATCCGAATGGGGTATACTACTTGCGAGCGACGAGTTAGTATGTGCGTCTTTTGTGTGCGTCTTTTGTGTGCGTCCTTTGTGTGTGTGTTGCCCGGTTTTCATTGTATGTTTCTCTTTTTTTCTTGATGAAAAATAGGATACAGGTGGAGGGGTTATGGCGAATATCGTTGAGATATACACAGGGGTGGCATTTTGAGCGTTCTTTTTTTTTATCAGTCGTTTTTTTCCCAAGGAAACGGAGGTTCAATTCATTGGTAGGCGCGCCCAATTTATCATAGTGACGATGTCTGTCGTCCGTGTTTTGGCAGATGTTTATATCGAGGGTAGTCGCAATGCGTGCAATGACGAATGCAAATAGTGTCGTGTCCATCCTACCCCAAGCAAGTGATGCTACAAGACCTTCTCGGCTTCTACCTTGTGTCTCGGCTGCGATGTCCAGCCGCGGTTTTGTGCATGGATCTTCATCGCCGGTGATGGAGACGGTTGCTGCTGCGATATTGTTTTGTATTGTTTTATTTTTATATATTTTTATATATTTTTTATACCTTGTATTATACTTCTTTTTCTATATTTTTCTCTTACGTTTGTTCTATAATCATCTCTTTATTCTATTTATTCCTTTTATTCTATATTGATAAAAAAGAAGGGGCGCAGGCGGTGAATGCTCATCCACTTCGTAGCCGAGCCAAATCATGGACCCCCTTTAAGGACAACAATGCGCTATATGCAGGATTGTACAAGAGTGCCAACGAGTATGTACAGATGTACGGCACAAAAAGCACAATAGACGGAGAAATTCAAGAAATTCAAGGAATTGTCACCTCTGCGCGGCAAAACAACTCACGACACTCTTACCCCTCTCCTCCCGGCAACATCTTTCCTCAAAACACCCATCTCATGCTCCTCCAGGCCCATGCTCCTCAAAAAGGCCACCGTCGTCGTCCATTCCGCCTTCTTACGCGCCTCCGTCCACCCCAACTCCTCAGCCAGCACGTCAATGACCCGCGGCAGAGCCCCCAACGCGGCATGCACGTCCAGAAAGGCAAGGCGGATGCGGCGCGAAATGACATCGGTGGCTGTGCAGGCTGCTTCGGAGCGGACAGCGTGACGGAGCTCGGCTTCTATGAAAGGAAAAGAGGGAGAAACGCGGGCCAGGGAACGGGCCTTTGCAGAGGACAGTGACTGAGAGGAGGAATTTGATGTGCAGGAAAGGACGGCCCAGGCGCGGTCGCCGTAGTTGGTCGCCAGATGGTAGGCAACGTCGTCATCGAGGGCGGGGTACAGTTCCGTGAGCTGTGCGGCCAGAGCGGTTGAGTAGCCGTGAGATCCGAGCACCGGGGTCGACACAGTCTTGCAGGTGCCGTTGGTGATGGATCCGGCGAGATTGTAGCCACTTAGGTCAGGGAGGGCGACGGAACGGGGGCGTAGGTCAAAGGTTTTGATGGCCTCATCGACGGCGTCTTGGGCCATTTGCCGGTACGTGGTCCACTTGCCGCCGGCACAGGTGAGGAGGCCCGAGGGAGACACGATGGTGAGATGGGAGCGGACGAGAGATTCTGTGTTACCGGCCTTGGGGTCCCGAACGAGGGGACGGATTCCTTTGGGAAGAGTCAGAAGAAAATAAGCCAGACGAAAGAAAAGGAGAAAAAAAAAACATACCAGACCACGTTGCCAATACGTCATTTCGCGTGAGAACACTCTCGGGTGCCAACAACTTGCTCACTTCCTTTAGAATAAAATCGACATCGTCTTGACGAGCCACGGGTTCCCCCTCGACGTCACATGCATTGTCCGTTGTGCCCGCGACGGTCACACCCTCCCAAGGCAGCACAAAGACGACACGACCGTCCGAGGTGGCAGCGTCGAGGATGCCCATGCCCTTGGGGCACAGTGTACCAGGCAGCATGACGTGGGCGCCGGAAGATGGAGCCACGATTTCCTTGCGCTGCGGATCATCCATGCGCTCTACGGCGTCGGTAAAGGGCCCGGTGGCGTTGATGACGCCCCTTGCGCGAACGGTAAAGGATTCCGCGGAGGGGGTGCTCTTGCCATCGTGTCCGGCCATGACATCGCGGACCTTGGCGCCGCAAATCTTGCCCTGAGCATCCTTCTCGAGAGCCGTCACCTCGACGTGGTTGAGGACGGTGGCGCCGTACAGCATGGCGGTGAGCGCCAGCGAGACATTCATGCGCGAATCATTATGCTGGCCGTCGTAGTAGACGAGAGCGCCAACGAGGTGATCACGCTTGAGGAGGGGGAACGCCTCGAGGGCCTTGCGACGACTGAGCAGGTATGAGCTCTCAAGGCCCTGGGAGCCGGCGAGCAGGTCGTACATCTTGCAACCGGCCCAGAGATAGGGGGCCTGGAACCAGCTCTGCAGGGGCAGCAGGATGGGCAGGGACCGCGACAGGTGCGGCGCGATGTGGAGGAAGCCCTTTCTCTCGCGGAGGGCCTCGATGACGAGTTCCAGCTGGGGGTAGTCGAGGTTCCAGACGGCCTTTTCGAGGTAGCGCACGCCGCCGTGGACGAGCTTGGTGCTCTTGGAGCTGGTGCCGGCAGAGAAGTCATCGCGCTCGACCAGAGCGACCTTGAGGCCACGAGTGACGGCGTCGAGAGCGATGCCCGTGCCGGTCGCGCCGCCGCCGATGATGAGCAGGTCATATTCTGTGTCGGGGCCGCGGCGGCCGTCGTGGCTTCGAAGGTCGGCAAGCTGCTCGGCGCGGGTCTTGACGGCGGGGAAGGTCGGAGGAACGATTTTGCCATTGGAGTCTCGCTGGACGGGCACCAGAGGCTTGTCGTGTGAGAGGTTCTTGTTGGACTTGTTGTAGAGGATGGTGGCGGTGGTGCCGGCGCCGACGACGGAGGCTGCGGCAAGGGGACGCCAGAGCCTGGTGAGGCGAGGAGCCATGGTATGGGCTGCTGTGCTGCTGTGCTGCTGCTTCGTGGCAAGATGAGGCCAGAGAATATGCAAGCGAGGCGGGTCGTGGCCTCCTGGATGGAGTGGGAGGTGGAAGTGGATGGAGCAGCTGCAGAACGATATGACGTTGCTCACCACCGGCCGGCGAGCAAGGATACCAAAGGCCAGATGCAGCACAATTTCCCGGCCAGGAACTCAGCGTCTTGCAAGTAGGGACAGGATAGGGAAAATGAAGCCAAAAGGATAGACAGAACAACGACCAAGGGAGAAAAAAAAAACAGTCGATGCTACAAAATGGAGTCGCGAGTAACAAATCCACCCGCGCGACGTCAGCGTGCAACGAGGCCAAACAGGGTGAAGAATAGTCCCACGTGCGTGAGACGTGCATGAGACGTACATACATACGTGAGACTGACAGACACGTCTGCGGAGGACGGCCGTCTGGTCCCCACATGTATGGAAATGGGGTTTTTCCGGCGTGACATCATGGCCGGGACACGACGCTGCAGTGTGGCGCAACTTGCGAAACGGCCGGGTGATTGTTTCACGGTGATTCCGTGGCCTTTTTTTTTTATCTCCTTCTCGTTTTATCACGGCACTAGTTTGTCAATAGGACTGCGCACTGCCATTACCCTGAAACCGCCGCCGATTATCCAGCACGGCAGCCAACGCATGACACGTCTTCCGTCGAGGCCCGCCCTACCCTACAAGTGAATAGAGCGGGATCCTCGGTGAACCCGGTTCCGTGGGGGGACAGGGTCAAGAGGAGGAAGAAGGAGAAAAAAAAATGTGCCAGAAAAGAACGACACGCATCGAGCAGGTGATTTAGGGCGAGTATTGTTACTTTCGCCCTGCAAGTAGGCTGTGTCGATCAAGTCTTCTTCGCCAGGACCAAGTCCCAACGTACCTCTGAATCAAGACCCCTATTGTCAAATCCGCAACTTGTCACCAGCTGTCATTGTCATGTCGACGAGTAGAATATCACGACCCTGGCAGGCGCCGGTGACTAAAAACATACCCATTGCTGATGGACAAGTTATCGAGATATCCCCCTCATTCTTGCTGCTGCGTTGCGTACGCGCGCTGAAACATCCATTCCCATGGCATGCTATGCTCCAGGAAGCTTTGCTTGAAATCATATTTGGAGATGCATTCAGAGCGAAACGAAAGTGTCTCTCCAGGAAGCTGTGAAAACCCAGATTCTAGCTTCATCTCACCCTATGCAGGAACCTCGGGCAGACGTTTCCAAGGTCCAAAGCATAAACAGGGTTTCGTTTCACGGCATGGTTTTTTTTGTCTTTGGTTTTGTTTTCGCAGTCGCTGTGTCTTGCGCGTTATTGAGGGGTGTAATAGAGAAAGAGAAAATTCGGAATAAGGAGATAGCGATATCATTAGCAAGCTACCCACACGGCTTGATTAGTAAACGTATTAAGGGGAAGGGAAGAGGGTTGAGATTCTTGTCCGTTGCTATACCTTATCGTTATGCAGACTCTGCCACATGACTGGTCCATCAGAATAAGATAAGAACGTTGCGTAAAATATAGGTTATAATAAATTGTGTTTAAGCATAATACAGAATGAACAAGTACACTCGAGTGTGATAAAGTGTAATAAAGTGTGATCAAGTGTAAAAAGCATACGAAGTGTATGAAATGTATAAAGCGTATAAAGTTTAATTAAGTACACCCGGTGTAGTGAAGTATAGTTCAGTGTAACTAAGTATAACCCAGTGCAGCTAAGTATAACTTCGTGTAGTCAAGTATAAGTCAATGTAGTGCAAGTACGATAGAGCACAACCAAGTATATAAAAGAAGAAGAGACCACAAAATGCCGCTGCTGTCATGGTCTGACCCCGGAGTCGACCCTTACAACCGCCTTCGGGGCGACTGACATTGGCGGTAGAGTTCAACTTCATCCCTACATATATATGTGCACGTAACTGTGACTTGTGGAACAGGCTACCTCTCGTGTTGTCCTGAAACGAGTGCACCGATCCTGCGTAAGCGCCGAATAAGAAGCGTACAGTATGCAGCGCAGTATGCAGCACGTCGAGCTGCTATGTTACCCTTTTTTTTTTTTTTTTTTTTTTTTTTTTATCTACGTATAAGGGTAAAGGAAAATGGAAAGGGGGTGGTTGCAACTAAGAGAGAAAACAAACTAAAAATAAAATCAAGCCCAAACCCTTTGCCAAGGTGTTTCCTTGGAACCCCATCAACTTTAAGCAGAGTAGGACCCTGGGATTCTGAGGACCGTTCTGCCCAATCAGCAACAAGAACGCACAGGTGGACAAAGAGAACACTTGCATCTCAACGCACGGAACGAAGTTGCAGCCCCAACACGAATGAATACAACCAGTCAGTGAAACAAAAAAAAAAAAGAAATGAAATGAAATCAAAGAAATAGAGTAAAATGAACGAAATGAAAATAAAACATAGTAACAATGATGATTCCGATACTCCATTAATCCACAAAATATATTCTCTCTATATGCATTGTCCAGAAGCGGTAAACCGAGATATGGACGGCAGATAAACGGATTGGGTATGCATGGCCGATATGTGCATGTAGACGATCCAAGAAGTTTTCAAAAAGAAAAGAGAAGATAAGAAAAGAAACTATAGATGAAGAAAAAAGAAGAAGAAAAGAAAAATATAGATAACGAAAAAAAGAAAAAATCATGGCCCGCCTGATAAAAAAAGACACACGTGGACCAAGCAAGAGAGTGCCTAGTGTATTCATGCAAGCAACGAAAAGACGCCGGTAGCGACATGCGGTCAAACAAACAAGGTACACACACACGCGCGCACACACAACAGCTCTCATTTCACCGCAAAGGACGGCGCAAAGGACAGCGACGACGACACAAACCAGACTTGACCGCTCAATAACAGCCCCCCCTGCCCTATACGTCATTCCACGTACCGAGTTCCATGGCCGCTCGCGCGAGAGCATGTGTCGATTGATGCATCACGCGGTCCGGCCATCAATGCCGCTCCCCCATCACGCTGGCTACGCTGGTAAGGCTGGCAAGGCTGGGCTGTAGAATCCACAGACTAGCGAGTGTGAGCGAGTGAGTCTGCTCTGAGTGCGTCTCCCGCCAACGTCGTGGACGGGAACCCGACCGAAATCCCTGATCTGACTCTTCTGACTCTCCTCTCGAGACAACGTCTCCATCAGGATCTCAACTCCAAGGCTGAAAAAAAAAGGAAAAAAGAAAAGATAAAAGAAACGTCTTAGGCACGTGCGATTTTGCAAATGTGGCAAATCCGAGCGATCGGGCGTGGGGCAGGTGGCAGGGGCGGACATGAAGTCTGGTCCACAGCACTGTGGAATCTGGCGATTTTTTTTGTCATTATATATGTATGTATTTTTTTTTTTAGTTCACTTCCAACGGCGTACCTGACTACCTAGTTAGTGATCCGGATGCGGCGCTCTCACTTTTATCTCCCTGTCACAGACACACTAAAAAAAGAGAACAAGGAAAAAGAGAACAAAAAAAAAAGAGAACAAAAAAAAAGAGAACAAAAAAAAAAAGAGAATAAGGAAAAAGAGAACAAAGAAAAAGAGAACAAAGAAAAAAAGTGGAAAATGGAAATGGGTCCGGATAATGTAACCGCGCTTTGTTTCCTCTCACACACACATACACATACACGCCCCCCCCCCCCCCCCCCCGTCACCTGGTCGGTGCATGAAACCAGACTGCAAGTGCAGATTCAACACGCCGTTTTGTCGGGATATGATGCGAGCGAGCGATGAAGAAAGATGTACGTGACATGAAGTGCGGCTCTTTTTTTCTTTTTCTTTTTCTTTTTTTTTTTTTTTTTTTAAAAAAAAAAATCTCCTCTAATGTTCCTTGGGCCGTGCGCTTTTTCCTGGGGAAAAAATAACTCACTCAAGCAGTAGCGTTTGCGTGGGATGACAAGGAAAGACAGAAGAACGGGGCTGTGGGAGACTAAACGTCGGGTGTGCATACAATATCCAGACGGAACTCCCTTCTGTGACATGTTGGCGGCGTAGTTCCCCGAACGCAGACCAAAAAAAAAAACATAAGCCCGTCATGCTCAGTCGCGCCTCAACCGACGACCACTGCGCGGACCGTGGTGCCCAACTCGCAGATCGGGACGCGGGAATTGTAGATGGGAGCTGGCCATGGCTGATCTCTGATCCTCGAGGTCCCGACTTGCTGACGTCTGCTGTCCTGGCGACTTGCGAATGCATGCGCTGCTTGCGGTACACGTACCCGTCACGCTCATGCAAGGACACACCACCGCATATATGAAGACAATAAAAGAAAAGGACATACCACATATGCGTAAAGACAGAGCAATAAAAGAAAAGGACACACCACGCATGCGTAAAGACAGCAATAAAATAAAAGAACACACCACATATGCATGAATACAAAGGGCAATAAAAGAAAAAGGACACACCACATATGCGTAAAGACAGAGCAATAAAATAAAAGAACACACCACATATGCGTAAAGACAGAGCAATAAAAGAAGGACACACCACGCATGCATGAAGACAAAGGGCAAGAAAAGAAAAAAGGACACACGAAAAGTAACATCACCCAGTGTGGGGAATCCACCGTCTACGCAGCATATGCAGTCATACGGTAGGAATACGGTAGGAATACGGTAGGAATATATACCTCACGGACACAATCCGCCAAGAATAAAATAAAATTGAAGTGAAGTGATTGGTAAATTACCTGCGACCCGGTTTACGAAAAGAACTAGAAGCGATCGCTTATCATGACCGAGGTGATATTTTAAAGGGAAAAGGGATGAGAAAAATGAATTAGATGCAATGAATTAAAGACGTGTACGCATTAAAGACTAAAGACTAATTGGATGCAACGAATGCAAGACGTGAACGCATTAAAGACTAAAGACTAATTGGATGCAACGAATGCAAGACGTAAACGCACTAAAGACTGAAGACTACTACTACTACTCCTTAATTCCAGAGACATAGAACCACAGATTATGTGATTTCTCAAAAGCGAAAAAAAAAAAAAAGAAAAGAAAAGAAGAAGAAGAAGAAGAAGAAGAAGAAGAAGAAGAAGAAGAGAAAAACACACAATCAAAACAAAACACAAAAAACACATACAACCCTAGCTTCCAAAAACGTAATGCCCAGCACTTCCATCTTTGAACAACACTGCCCGCAGTACCTTTTTTTTTCTGTGGGGCTTAGCTACTGTCCTTCATCTCTCACTTGTGTTGCTCGATCCATTTGTCCCTCAGGTATCTCAATGGTCGATTCTGTTTCCCCCTTGGGTGTTACTGTTGGATTTAAACTCATTGTATCATCATGTCATGAACAGCATCTTTTCTTGTTGTGCCCCGTAGAGCGTCCTCTGGCATTGTGCCATGTGAGCTTGTCTTCCTTGAATGACGGAAGAAAAGCGTGGCTTGTCTCTTGGATCGCTTATAGTGAGTATAACCTTCTGGTAAATTTGTTTCTGCTGATTGACTTGTAGTGCGCCGTCTACACTCTGCTGGTATCGACGGCCTTGCCGCGGGTGTTGGACCAGACGCTGCGGCGGGGGTTCAGCAATCGGTTGAAACCAAGATAGGGCGTGTTGAGGGGTGTCTCTCCCGTGTAGATGAAGAGATCGTAGAGACCACCACCAAAGAGACAGCCGAGGAATGGGGCAACCATGGGAATCTAGGCAATGTTAGTTTGGAGCTGTTTTGACGCCAAAGTTTTTTCCGTTCCCAAGACAGCCGACAAGAGGCGTCGTTACGTACCCAGAAGTAGTATCCGCCGGCACTCCAGACCTCGTCGCCATAGCCAATCATGTAGGAGACGAGACGAGGTCCGAAATCACGGGCCATATTAATGGCATAGCCGGTCTCCCAACCAAAGCAAGCACCGATTCCGAAGATGAGGAAGAAGAGGCCCAGAGGCAACAGGGGACCCGCGCCAATATTGGCATTGTCGGACATGGCGAAAATGACAAACTGGAGAATGGTGCTGGCGATGAATTCGGAAAAGAACATGCCGGTGCGGGTCATAAATTCGGCCGGATAGGTGCAGAAAATACCGGCCGTGGCGTTGGGTCCGGTGACGGTCCGAAAATCGGAGCCGCCCTCGAAATGGTCAATGGCCGATCGGTAGTTGCCATAGACAATGGCAGCGCCGACCATGGCACCAGCGACCTGAGCCAGCATGTACACCGGGAACTTGCGCCATGGGTGGCCGCGGTACACGCAGTTCGCCAAGGTGACGCCAGGGTTGATGTGGCCACCGGATTTTCCAGCAACATATACGCCAAGCATGACACCGATGCTATAAATTTGGTTAGTCAAGGCCCATGTTACCATTTATTTGTGTACATGTGTTGACAAAGGGAAAAAAAGACTTACCCCCAGCCCCACGAGATACTCTGATAGTTGCCCTTGGTGTTATTGCTGAGCAAAACCTGCGCAACGACTCCATCTCCGAAGAGGATGAGAGTCATGGTGCCCAGAAATTCGGAGAATGCATCTTGCCAGTAAGTACGGATTGCAAGCCATCGTGGTTGCTCCTCGACCGGAACCATGTTGACCGATACAGCATCATCGTGAACAGTAGTGTGAGGCCCCATGTCTACCTTGTAAATGGGTGAAGGTTTGTCAATCGATGATGATCCCGAGGCTGCACGGTGGTTCGAGTGATGATTATTGTACATGATGACTGCTTGTCGAGGGAGGATGAGACGGAATTTATGGTTGGTCGTCTCTTACAGTCCGAGAGGGAGGGTGAGAGTAAGAAGGAGGGTGTGACTTGGATGAAGAAGACAGGGATGAAGAAGAAGAGAGTGGTTGGGTAACTTTGTGTTGCAGCTGTGATGCCGGTGTGCTGCAGAAGATCAACAAGATGTTACGGGATGATCATTGAGGAAACAATGGAAGAATGGTAGGATGCAAAGTTAATTATGGTTGCAATGAATGCTACCGGGAGATGATCAAGGCAAGGATGGTTATCGAGGGTTGTCGCCAGGAGGGGTGGAAAGACGTGGGTATTATGTATGTATGTGCGTATAGCCACGTGGACGTGAAGCCGACGTGGAGGCGTAATGATAAGAAAGAAAGGGAAGAGAAATGACGAAATACAGAACAAAGGGATTCCTGGAGAACAAAGCACGAATCGCCTGGTCTAGTCGCAAGAAGACTGATACGACGAGATGGTAAAGGCGGCTGAATACAATGGTGGGTGAGTATGAAGGTAGTAAGTAGCGGCAGTGAGGAGTGAGCTGAGCGCCGAGGGGCGTGAGAGGGTCGGGTCCAGTCTGGTTTCAAAACGTCTGGTCTGGTTCAGTCTGATGCCGAAAGGGACTGGTGGTGTGGGAGCACAGAAGGAGGGGGAAGGGGGGGGGGGGGTGGCCGGGCGTGTGGTGGAATTTTGCCTTTAGTCTGTGGTGACGATATCCCGAGAGACGCGGCGCTGGCTCTGATTCTGCTTGCTGGCTGGACGGGCTGCGGCTTCAGGATCGAGGACGGGACGAGCCAAGGACGAGGGACCACTCAAGAATGGGAAGAGGGGCATCGCTCGGTCCCATGTATGATGTCTAGTCTGGTGTGACAATCAAGCGAGCGTTCGGCGTTGTCAAGCGTCGGTCCAGTCTGCTTCAGTCAAGTCGTCAAGTCATCGAGTGTGGCTAGCCTGGCCTGGTCGACCGACACTGGCTCCATCTTCCATCTTGAGTTGAGCCAAGGGGAAAGTTGAGCCAAAGGGAATAGTTCGGGCCAACCGAGGCTACGGCGGCCACGGTGGCGGGCATATCGCTCCGATGAGGTCAATCCAGTCAAACGGCATGGGTGTGAGCGGTCTGGTCTCTGTAGCCACTGGTGTGCTGGCTGGACACTTGACGTCTGGTCTGGTGTGCTGGCTGGACTCTTGACGTCTGGTCTGGTGTGTTGTGGATGCGGAGGCGGATGTTTAGTGTGGACTCGGTGTGGCCTTGGATCAATGCCCTCATGCTTTCCGGGTTCCACGCTTCATGCCTTCATGCTCCAGTGCTTCAAGGCAGCAATGCAGCAATGCATCGCGAAAACACAACAAAGGTGTCTAGTAGCAATGTCGCAATGCAGCAATGCAGCGCTGGATGCGGTCTGCAGCTCTTGGCTGGCGGCAACCACACACTGGCCATCAAAACCCGGGATTCCAGATTCCAGATATCGCAACCGCCAAGTCATCGGACTCAACAGACTCACCAAGATTCTCCCCTCACAACTGACCAGCCTCTTTGTCAAGCGAACCGGCCAGAAGCGACTGGCGAGGTTTCATGAGACAACCATCTGGTGGGACGCGGCTGCAGCGGGACTCTGGTTTAGGGCTCGACTGCGGCTGCGGCTGCGGCTGCGGCTGTGACTGCGACTGCGGCTGCGACTGCGGCTCCAACGTGCTTCCATTGCCCGCCCTAGAAGCATGGCGCGGCCGTGGCATCGCGCACGGCTGGCAGAAAATTGTCGCAGGCTGCGACCAGACATGAAGAGATGAAGGGGCTGCAGTCTGGAGTCTGCTGGACTCTGCTGGAGTCTTGCGAGTATCAACCAGACCACCCCTCAAGGTCAAGGTGGGCTGCCCCACGCAAGAGCGCCCGCCGGAGCCCGCCGTCGACTCGATCGACGCCATCTGGTCTTGAGTCTTTGGTCCGACGAGGAAGGAGCGGGGCTCCACTCTCTTCACCACTTTCTTCACCTTTTCTGCCTGCCTGCCTGCCTGCCTGCCTGCACGCCTGCATGCATGCACGGGTTCGTGGGCTCATGGGTGCACGGGTGCACGGGTGCATGGGTTCGTAGACGTGCCAAGAAATGCAAGACTTACAGGGTTGAAGCAGCGCAACGCCACCGACGACGCCACCGTTGCCCCGCCGTCATGCACATTTCCTCCGCTGCATGGGCATGGGTGTTGAATGTCGTCGTCTCTCGTCTCGTCTCGTCTCGTCTCGTCTCGTCTCGCCTTGTTCATCTAATTCGGGACTCAGGAGCCAGCACTCAGCACACCGTCTATACCTCGAATCGCAGCGGTCTGTCCGGTAGGCGCCGATTTTCTTCCCCTAGTATAAACTCTTGAATCGTGTCTTTTTTTTACCAATCGACTATCAGATCACGACCCATTCCAAATACCAAACTAGAAACAAGTACATGTGACGATGCGACACAGTCCAGCCCAACTCGGCGGTAAAGACTGTACATGGACTCGTTTCTGGTAAAAAAAAAAAAGGTTTGATTCAAAAGATTCTATTGACACTTCACATGCCCGTTTGGGCACCTACATCCATATGTTTGTCTCTGTCCCATTCTCTTATGACGTCAATGACGTAGCGGAACAATTCGCTGGCACCAACGATCTACCTGCCGTATCCAGCACAGAGCAGCATGGCGAGTAAATGTTTCTTTCAAGCTAATTGACACTCATGGAAAGATGTCTTGGTAGGAGAATAAATTTCTATGTGTCCCGCAAAATCCCATACCCTCTTTGATGACCTTCTACCATACCAGTCTAATAATGCCCCTACCGACTCGGTCGCGGTCACGTGCGGTCAGCTTGTCGAGGGATGGGGATCGCAGCTTTGAAATGATACATCATTCGATGATTGAATTGTTGAGTCGTTCCGTCTTACATACTACAGACATCTATACATTCACATGGTACGTAATTTGTGCGCATGTGTCTACAATGTAGCCTACAATGTAGCCTACTCTGCTTATTCCGGTCATGCCACTATAAGAAGCATGCTTCCAAATCCGCGGCTTGTTGGACTGCCAGTTACGGCCAAAGGCAGCAATTCAACTGCCATGATTCATGATTCGTTCCAAGGATTGGCATATGTATAAATTCAAATCTGGGTTTCTGCGCTGTCCACGCCGTCCGCGCCACTCGAGCCACTCGCGCCTCTCGCGCGCCGCCACGAATTGCCGTATGATGGATGATTCGTAATATAGCCATGGCCTTAAGCGGGTTCGCTGCTGTTATTAAAGAACCATACTAACGTCAGCCACGCGCTGACGGCTTGTGGCTTGTGGCTTGGCAAAGCTTCCCAAACTCCCCAACGGACTGTTTTTGCCATCTCACTATCAAGGATCGCAATTTCAATCAATCCCCATGTGAAGGAATACGCTTTTTTTTTTTTCGCCGAACGTCATCCAGAGTCCTCCACTAATAACCATTAGTTTAGTAAGGTCTTTCCAGACTCGTTGTTCTTCTTTCCCTCCTCCGAATCTGTCTTGTCTTTTCATCATGAATCATCAAACATGAACCATGAACCCGTCCTGATAGATGATAGTAAGCACCAGCAGGACCCCTCCTCCCCAACCCGATGCATCAAGCCCACATGTCTTGTCTCAAACCCACTTCTTCCCCGCGCGCCCAGTAATACTGCCCGAGTCCCGAGGTCCCGAGTGACGACTTCCCCGCAATCTCAACATCACGTCAGCCACGTCCCAGCTCGCTAGTCGGCTTCAACATTGGTTTCTCCTTTGGCGTCCATCATTTTTTTTCTTATGAAATTTTTATCTTGTGTACATTCTTACACGGTCTTCTTTCGTCATTGCTTCGTCTCCTCTTTTTTTTTTTTTTTTTTTTTTTTTTTTTTTTTTTTTTTTTTTTTTTTTTACTTTTTTTGCTCACGCTATCATAGCCACGTAAACCTCTTTCCTCCACTCGAAAGACGTGGTCTATTCCACCATGACTCCCATTACCTTCATTGGTGCCATCGACCAAGGGACTACCAGTACTAGATTTCTTATCTTCAATCAAAAGGGTGAAGTCGTTGCCGTGCATCAACTTGAGTTCAAGCAGCTTTATCCCAAATCTGGGTGCGCTTTTCTTTTCCCCTTTTTTCGTCCTAGTCATCAATTCATAATCTCCGCGGCCTGCGGACAATGTCACTGACGCAACCCATCACCACAGATGGCACGAGCACGATCCTGAGGAACTCGTCTCTTCCGTTGAAAAATGCATCGACGAAGCGGTCGACAAATTCGAAACTCAGGGACACTCGCGCGCGCAAATCATCGCCGTAGGCATCACAAATCAACGCGAGACCACCGTGGTCTGGGACAAGACCTCGGGAAAAGCACTGTATAATGCCATCGTGTGGACTGACACACGCAATGTGGACATCGTTCGCCGCCTCAAGGGTCGCATCGGCTCAGGCGAGCTCACCCAGCGCTGCGGTCTTCCCTTGTCGACGTATTCCTCTGTCGGTCGCCTGCTCTGGCTTCTCGAGAACGTGCCCGAGGTCAAGGAGGCATATGAAAAGGGCAATCTCGCTTTTGGAACGGTCGACTCTTGGTTGGTCTACAAGCTGAACGGAGGTCCCTCGCGTAACATCCACGTCTCCGATCCCACCAATGCGTCTCGGACCATGTTTATGAACATACATACACTGGAATACGATCCTGAGCTGATTGATTGGTTCCGCGTCGATCGCAACAAAGTGGCTCTCCCACGAATTGTCCGCTCCGCAGAGGCAGAGGCTTATGGCTCTCTTGCCAACGGAAGTCTGAGGGGTACCAAGATCATGGGATGTCTGGGCGATCAGTCAGCCGCCCTAGTCGGTCAAAAGGGTTTCAAGCCCGGCCTGGCGAAGAACACATACGGCACGGGCTGCTTCCTCCTCTACAACGTGGGCGACAAGCCCGTCATCTCGAGCCACGGCCTGCTGTCCACTGTCGCGTTTGACTTTGGCGAAGGCAAGACCATGTACGCCCTCGAGGGCAGCATCGCCGTGGCCGGCTCTAGTGTGAAATTCCTCGTTGACAACCTGGGCTTCATTGAGTCCTCCTCCAAGCTCAGTGCCCTGGCTGAGACTGTCGAGGACAACGGTGGCTGCACCTTTGTCACTGCTTTTAGTGGTCTCTTCGCACCGTACTGGATTGACGATGCACGCGGCACAATATTCGGTATCACGGCATACACTCAGCGCGGTCATATTGCCCGTGCCACTCTCGAAGCGACTTGCTTCCAGACCAAGGCCATCCTTGACGCCATGGCCAAGGACAGTGGGAAGCAGCTTGCCGAGCTCGCCGTGGACGGCGGCATGTGCAACGCCGATCTTATCATGCAGGTGAGTTTTGTCAAGAGTCAAGGGTGTGCTTGGTGCTCCTAGCGGTCCTTTCTACATCTTGTGTCCAGCTGCTGGGGCCTTCTTTGAGGTTTCTTTACGTTCAAATGCCATATAAGTACAAGAGTTGCGCGTGCTTGCGCCATGCTAATGCCATTGCTCGTCTCTCAACAGACACAGTCAGACTTGATTGGCATTCCCGTCAACAGACCTGCCATGCGCGAAACCACCGCCCTCGGCGCCGCAATCGCTGCTGGTTTCGCAGCCGGTGTTTGGGAGTCATTCGATGATCTCAACGACGTCAACACGGAAGGAAGCACCATCTTCAAGCCTCACATCTCGGCTGAAGATGCTAGCAAGCGGTTTGAGACGTGGGAAAAAGCCGTGCAGATGAGCAAGGGTTGGTCCAGCTGAACGAGTCTGGATCACATTTGTTTATCACATTTTCAAAAATTCAATCTCCATATTTATATGTATTGTGTATGTATTTACTTGCTCTTTTCTTATGGCCCATCATGTTGGTAGCTGCTTGAGGGATGGGGAGAGGGGCTTGGATGTAGAGACAAAGAAGCAATTGGTGGCAAAAGACGCGACACTTGTACGACTAGCAATATACGACGACGATATGAGTCATGATACCACGGCAAGGTTTTCCCAGGAGCATGCTTCTTGAGTCAATGATGTCAAACATGACTTCATTGTGTCAACCTGCTGTTTATGCGGCAGAGATGGTGATGTAATGCAACGCAACGGTCATGTTGCCTTCCATACCATATATGCGTCTCGTGTGCCTTCAGGCCGTAGAAAAGGGGTCCAGGATCGACAGGCCCGATTCGCCATGTTAGATTCACAGACGGCGTTGTGGCATGTTGAAGTGCCAAGACCGACCACCGCCTGCCTGTGACAACGGCATTAAAGTCATCAACGTCCCCGGAGCCCGCACCTGACCATCCCAGCCACGCAGTGCTTGCTGTTGTGTCCCATCTGTCGCCGGCCACAGCCTTGAAAAAGCCGTGCCCGCCACCCGCAAGGGGAGGTTGTGAAAATAAGAAATTGGGTGGGTAAGAGGGTCAATTCTTGTCTGACCTTGGCTTACTGGTGCCAGCCAAGGCCGTTGGGCAGGAGCCGGAGTTCTCAGGCTGGGAGTGACGATGCGGGGTGTGATTTGCGTTTGGGGAATTTTTTTAATTTTTTTTTTTTTAAAAAAAAAGAAGGGGTGAAAAACAAAGTGCCGAGACACGCACGGCGGGAGCATCGGCAGATGCGAAGCGAGTACAACCCCAGAATCTGCAGCCGGAAAAGGTGTTTAGTTCCGATTTCTACCAACCGAGGCGGCGTCTGACGATCGGGCAAAAGCCCGCGTGGGATACCAAGGTATGTGTTTTTCGGTGTGCGCGGTCATGACTTGGCGTTTGCCTGCCTCGAGAGGCAGATGGCTGGTGCTGACCTGGAGTCGTGTTGCCACGGCGCTTGAGGTCAACAGAGCGAAGCTATCCTTGGCGTCGTGGCAACGAGGTGAAGATGTCCTTGTCGGCTATCTTTTTGTCGTCTCCCCCCTTCGCTGGCTCAAGCTGTGTAACCAGACGGACAAACAATCATACATCTTCTCCGCTCGATGGTGCGGCCCAGAAGAATGTCCCTGGATCTGGGCCGGGCCATGCGGCCGGAACACGAAAAGGCCACTGGCTGCTCGATCACGAGCTTTTCATGCCAGCAGATTCGTCACAGCAGGACCCTCCATACGTCAGAAAGTATCCGGGTGAATAGTCGCTGGGAATCGCGTTCGCCCCTATTGAAGCTGTAGGGAGTGACGCAGTTCAGTCGTTCACGCTCCGTACATGATCGTCCTTCATCAAGTAATTATCGATGACCCTAACGCATGTAGTCTACGTTCTTGTAGACCATATGATCTAAGCAAGTTCGAGCACGTGGTTTCGGGTCACTGAATGGTAAGACAAATTCAGCATCTTCTTTTGGTCCAATCTCTTCACACGAGGTCGATCAAATACCTCCTACATTCGATCGTGGCATGAACTTTGTTTCTCATTGTCGAGAGACCATCAGCTTCTGCCGCAGAGACAGTTTCATGATCACGCAGTGCTGGGATACAAGAACAAGATGAATGCGATGGAAGCAGCGGCCTACGTCGGGTTCTTTCTCGTCCTCGATGACCCAGGAACCTCAGAATGGACCTCGGGTCTTGAACCTGCCACCCATCATCATACGGATTTTTCGCCAAGTGAGTCTCGGCAAGGACAATGTCTTGGCGAGGACAATCACTATTACATCACTATTACCTTGTCTAAAGGGATATCGAGCACGAGCTTCTGTTCCCAGAGCTGTGGTACCGCGAGCAGACGCTCACGTTGAGGAGGACGGCCGCAGACGACTACTGCTTTGTAGAAATTTACGCATCGCACATCATCTTCTGCCACTTCTCGGAAAGTCCCATTCGACGTTACATCAACAACAGATACGCGTGACCGTGACTGCCTGATGTGGCATGTACCGATCGTCCCATGCAGCCCTGATTAGCTGGCTGCGGAGTTTACCGAGCGAATACAGCCGAGTCTCGGCCTTGTGCCACTGACACGTAACTTGAATGTGTAGCAGAAATGCTAACGAAGCAATAAGTCGAGGGAGGTCGACTCCGGGTCCGCGGAATTCGGGTCCGGACGAGACAGCATTGCAAACAGTGTCACCAGCGCGGGCCGGTAGATCGTGGCCAATCGCGGCTCTTGTATTTCACAGCCACGCGCAATGCCGCCGATTTCGCCTCTCTTACTGGAGACCGAGGTAAAGCAGATCTGCTGCCGGTGCCATAGACGCGTGTTGATACCCAGGTACCAAATGTACCTGCCGAGGCACCTCAAGCTCAGACCAACACAGCTTTACGGTAGACTTCGTGCACATCATTTCGGTGTCAGTACGCATCTACCAGTAATCCCTCTTGTCTTTGCTATCCATCTCGACATCTCTTCGGTGTACGTACTGCGTGTTGAAGCATCCTCGCTCAGCCGCCAGCTAATAGAGGTCTGCACTGCACACTGCAAGCAGTCGAGATGGCGCCGCCGACCAAGACCTTCACCCGCGAGGAGGTGCGAGAGCACACCGCAGAACAGTCCTTGTGATGTATCATCGATAGCATCGTCTACGACCTGTCCGAATTCATCATGGCCCATCCCGGCGGCGAGAGTGTTTTCTCTCCACCAGGTAGCCGGCCAGGATGCCACCACTGCGTTTTACAACCTCCACCGCCAAGAAGTCTTCACAAAGTATGCCGACCTCGCCATTGGCACCATCCGGCCATCTCAGCCCCGTTCCTCATGCCGACCGAGCCCCAATGGCTAGTCCAGCACTTCAAGAACCCGTACTTCAACGACTCCCATCGACGGTTGCAAAGGGCCATGAAAGAGTTCACTGATGAGCAGCATATGCTCTCCGAGGCTCAGGAGCGTGAAGCAACCGGCCGCCCCATCGGCCAGGACATGATTGATCTCATGAGCAAAAAGGGAATCCTTCACATGAAACTCGGCCCGGGCAAGCATCTTCATGGCGTCAACTTGTTGGAAGGCGCCGTCAAGGGCGAGCACTTTGACTACTTTCACGACTTGATCGTCGTCCAGGAGTCCAGCAGAACCATGACTTCCAAGATGGACACCTGGCCGGCATAACGATTGGCCTGACCGCTGTTCTCAACTTTGCCCAGGATGAGGCATGGAAGAAGAGAATTGCCGACTCCGTCTTCAGTGGCAAGAAGAAGCTCTGTCTTCAAGCCTTTACGGGATCGGATGTCTCTGCTCTCAGAACCACTGCCGAGAGAACGACTTGATGGTAAACATTTTGCAGTTTTTTTTTTTTTTTTTTAGTTTTTTTTTTTTTTGCCTGACCCAAGTGCTTTTATTTTCCCCTTCTCGACTCTCCGCGGACGACGATCCTCACCAGAATCCAGAGACAACTGGATTTCTCTGACAACAAAACACCAAAAACTCTAGATTGTCAACGGCACCGAGAAGTGGATCACCAACGGAACCTTCTGCGATTATTTCGTCACCGGTGTCCGCACTGGCAAGGGACCTGAGCGTGCTGTTAATCGAGAGAGGCGAAGGTCTTGAGACCAAGCCGATCAAGACATCGTACTAATCTGCCGCCGGAACCAGCTACGTCACCTTCGATCACGTCAAAGTTCCTGTCGAGAACCTCTTGGGACAGGAGAACAAAGGGCATGCACGTCACACTCAGCAATTTCAACCACGGACGCTGGACCATGGCCTGTACGTTTCATATTTTGCACCGCCCCAAAACAAAGAATATCCAACTTTTTCAAGACACCAACGAAAAAAAAACAGGTGGTTCTATTCGCTTCTCCAGGATGATCGTGGAAGAATGTTTAAAGTGGGCGAATCAGCGCCTCGTGTTCGGCAAGCGTCTCATCGACCAGCCCGTCATACGACGAAAGTAAGATACCCCCCCCCCCCCCCCCCCCCCCCCCCCCCCCCCCGGGCCAGTTCCCCCTGCAAAGACCCTGAATGGCATAAATAAAGTTATCCATGCAAGCAGACATGCAGGCATGTACATACGATTGTACGCACATACATAGGCGCGCATCGCACATCGCGCATCTCGCATGTACATGATCCGTCCGTGTCGTCTGGTCTGGCTTGGCATTTCCGACTCCCGATACCCCGATACCACCAAGACGCGAAACCAACCCCGGACCTGACCCCGGCCACGATCTACATGCGATTGACGGCAAAGCCGTGCACACAGGTGTACACATATATACAGACATACAATGTGTCCAGACTTCCAGTGGTACCCCCCCCCCCC